>JAPKLW010002830.1:2772-62586 GCA_026898455.1 Plectranthus barbatus | reverse complement strand
ACATGCTAAATTACGAAGTAAAATCTACAAGCCTGGAAGCACATGAGTTTAGCGAAAGTATGGATTTTGCTAAGTATGAATCCAGTAAGTGTGGTGTATTCACTTAAATCACTGAGTAGCAAGGGACCAAGTATACTTCAAAGGATGACGTCATCATCATGGAGTTGCAAGCACGACAACACCAGCATAGACTTCTGAGTCTAGGTCTTAGCACATGAAGACAAGAAGAGTTGCTTGAGGAATGTACTGAAGAAGTACAAACTTTAAGAATTGGAGAAACCTTAAAGTCTGCAAGCACGAAACACCAAGTTTCGATACCTAGGACAACCAGTCCAGGATTCCTCAAATTGGCAATACTACCGTTCTGATAAAAAGACGAACCGTCGCTGTCAAAGTCACAAAAGGCGGAAAAGGCGCAAAACTTCTACAAAAGCACCACCTACCCACCGAACACAGTAGCCAATAGAGTTTCCATTGTGTCTATAACGGGTCTTTAATTCAAACCTTCAACCTCTAGGGTATAAATACCAGAGAAATCAACAGAAGATGGTTACACAGTAAGATTACGCAATACAGATACACAACACGAAGTACGAATCTCAAGTAACGAGCTAGAAGCTTTTATAAACTATACAGTCTGTATATCGACGTGAATATCATTTAGTCCTAAGCTTTTCAAGCTTAACATTCACGTTCAAGGCTTTTCTAAGCTTTACCCTGTGTCACCTGAGTGAACATGAGACTCAGAATCTCAGTATTCTTGAGTTACCTTTTTGGTAGTCTTTCTTTCCAAAAAAGACTACAACAGTCAAGTACGTCTTGTACTCTGATTCTTACGGGCATCCTGCCGATAATGTGATAGATCACAGGGAAACTATAAACACCCCATTTTGGCTACGAGGAGGCTGAGTGGTGCGCCCACACTCTGAGCAGTTGCGAAGCGAAGAACCAAGCAAGGACCAGGCGAATGCGCTTATGAATCGGTGGATGAGACATTCACCAATAAACTCTGTAACAGTTCTAAGCTTAGTGGTTTACCAGACCGAGTGTCTGAAGAGTGGACGTATGATGGTTTAGTACGAGCCACTATAATTATGTGTATCATCTACTTCTTCATATTTTTCGCTTGTTAGTTTTACTCATACTTTTAGTACTCAACACTAAAGTGTCGTAGTATATACTCAATATTGACACTAAGCGAAGTTGAAGCTAAGTGCCTGAACGAAGTTTGATAAACTAAACTGACAAATCACTATCAGCTTGGATTAGTGCAAGATTATCGAACTAAGAACTAAATTTTCCAATGTGTAAATATTTTAAATTCTGATTAATGGGGACTAACTACAACACATAAACTAGGTTCATGCAGGATATACAGATGTTGTATGAACATCAATTTTTTGAAGTGGGTGATGAAAATTATTTTATACAATGGTTGAATTATAATATGTTTTTTTTTTAAAAAAAAAAGTTAGCTTGCAATCATACTCTTCAATCAACCACTCAAAATATAATTTAATTAATACCAGAAATTGGGATGAGTAAAACAGTCTACAGATCGATCATTCACACTAAACTACTAATTCAATCCAATGGATTATTAATTATTTCTATAAAATAGCTTGCAACCACACTACTCATCAATAAACCAACTCCATTAAACTACTTCATTAATTTTTAAGTTATGATAACTCCTATATCGTACAAAAAACATTAAATTGTATTTTGAAAATCATGTTGAAATATTCTTCACCTACAAGTGAAATTGGAATTCGAAGTAGACATATAATGTCAATTAACACTCCTACTACACCAGTAGCTGATAAACAATACTTTTTGTGAATATTTATAACATGTTTAGTGAGGATTATACATTTTGATTTCTTCATGGTTAATTATCTATTATTTAAAAGATATCTAAAATATGTATACAAAAATGTTAATACAAAATCAAAAAAACTTGAAAAATATTTTGTATGTTGTTTTTACCACTAAAGCTAATAAATAGATAAAGATGTAGTTTATCCAACTAGATGTGACTTAATAATTTTTTCATTATTATTTTGTATGATTAGTTCTTTTAATCTGGTAAAAAACTTAATAATCATGCCTTTTAAATTTGGATATTAAATAGATCTCAGCCTTTTAGTTGTATTGTTTCCCTTTGAAATTTGAGTTACTCCCAACTAAATAAAACAGCTAGATGCAATCATGATACTATATATTTACTTTAATTATGTACTTACTCCGTCCAATCATATTAGGTACTTTTTTTTATCTATCCCATTTATCAGACACATTTTTAAAAAAATATATTTTTCCACTTACCAATAAAATATTAATTATTCTTTACCAATAAAATATTAATTCTTTTTCTTTAATACACATTAATTATTGTGCCAACTTCCGTGCTTAATATGACGGGACGGATGGATTATTTTTACATAAAGTGTGGCCTTATTCTTTGTTGAATATAAGTGGCAACAGCATGATAATAATGTAATCATGAAAAGGTAGCAGATAGCTTCAAAGCCCTCTATTGATAAGATCAATATATACAGATTAAATTAATATTGTAAAAATGGGCATCAATGATTAATTGGTAGCCCAAGAGCTCAAATACATGACTTGTCTGAGAGACTCTTCTGATTGCTTCAACTTCTGCTGCTGCCTCTTTGTGGCGATCGCATTCACCGAAGATGATGAGAGTTTGTTAGAGTGGGCGTAAGATCTGAGATTGGATTTGGCCCGCTGCTGAAGAAGGCGCAGAGCGTAGTTCCATCTGCAAAAGCCCTGATCTTTGAGTGCCTCTACGGCGCCCACGCTCGCTGCTACGATCCATGCTTTTCTTGATGAACTCATTTTGATTTTGAAAGAGAAGTGTATGTTTGATATGCAGGAAGAGATTAAGAATTGCTTGTTTAGAATGTGGTGGTGATGGAGAAGGGGAGTGAGAGAAGAGGTTTTATATAGAGGAAAGATGGGGCTAATGATGTTGATGGGCATAAATAATCAAAGTGGGGGAGATTGGTGTGGTTTCGCCGCAAATAGAAACGGATGCCCCCAGTTTTAGACTGGTATTATAATACTGCGTGCACGTGCACGTGCCCGTGCCCGTGCCCCCACATTCTTCATTGATCAGACCATCTCTAGTAATGACTTTGGAGCAAAAGTCATGGAATAAGACAAAAGTGAAGCTTTTAAAAAAAAAAAAATTTGAGTTATGGTGCTACAGTGAATGACACCGGTTGCTTCACCAATCTATGAGCATTCAATCTCATGCTGCCACTTGGCAGCATGTGATTGGGTGCTCAAATTTTTTTTTGATAATTTGTAATTTCATGTATATTTTTAATAAATATTTAAAATTAATAATAATAAATTATATCAAAATTCATATTTTTTTTTCTTTATAAAATGAGCCTAATATTCATACATTTTCACTCACAAACTCAACTTCTATTTTCTTTAGTATTTCTTCCTTCTCAGATCTAGTTATGAATCCAAATGATCCCAATTACTTCTTCAATTCCCAAAGTTATTGATCCCAATTTTTATTTTATTATTCAATCAAATATTATATTTTTAAGAGTATGTAATTTTTATTATAGTTATATATTTTATAAACATATATAATTAAAAAGAATTATAAAAATAATATATATTGAAATATTTAAATAAAAAATTATATAATATAGGTTGAGTGAATGTCATTACTAGAGTAGAAATTAAGTTTGGTTGTGGGTTGTGTAGGTGGAAGAGAGAGAAAATAATATTTTATTGTAAGGTTGGGTTGTGTTGGGTTGTTAGTAGAGATAGTCTCAGAGACACCCGTACTAACTCCAAAAAATATACATATAACTGGCACCTTCCCACCAAAGATATTTTTATATCTATTTATCTCTAGAAATAAAAAATTTATCTGTAAATAGAATGCATATATCATGTAATAAGAGACATCAAAAAATATCCTGCAAAACTCACAGGTTGAATTAAAATATTGATTGCAATTATTTATTCGTTAGAATGTTGTGTTTGCTTCACTTAATTATATTTTTAAATATTAATTCATATTCAATCCCCAATCTATATGAATTAGATATATCAAAGTTAAGAAATAGATTATAAAATTTTAGTCATTAATAGTAATATGTGTAAAAAGATATCAATATTATGTAATTAAAAGATATAGAATTTAATATATGTATACATATTATTAATGTAATTCATAATATATTATCTCTTACTCAACATTTTTTTTTATTTATTCATTAGATGTACAATTTATATTCTGTAATATATTCTTATTTAGTATTTTTGTATAGTTTTTAAATACTAAACCAAGTTTAAAAACTGAGAAAGACTTTATATGTGTTGAAGCAAGCTCCCAGAGCTTGGTATGAGATTCTGTCTCAGTTTCTTCTTAAGAATGATTTCCAGAAGAGAAAAATCAACACAACCTTATTTTGAATCAAGGATGGAACTAACGACATTCTTTTAGTTCAAATTTATGTCGATGACATCATATTCGGTTGCAAAAACTTGAAGTTATGCGAGAGGTTTGCCCAGCTAATGCAAAACAATTTTTAGATGAGTATGATGTGGAAGATGCCTTATTTCATCGATCTTTAAGTTATTCAGTTTGAAGGAGGAATCTTCATCAATCAGAAGAAGTATACTAAGGACTTGATCAATAAGTTTTGTCCAGAAAAAACTAAGCCCTTGAGGATTCCGATGAGTCCCAGTGTTCAGATTAATCTCGATGAAGAATGTGAAGCAGTAAACCCAATGAGCTATAGAGGAATGATTGGATTTGTATTATATCTGATTGCAAGCAGGCTGGATATCTCCTGTGTTATTGGTGTTTATGTGAGATTTCAAGCTAATCCCACGAAATCTCACATGGATTGTAAAGAGGATTGTGAAATACCTTAAAGGAACTAAGTCCTTAGGTATTTGGCACCCCAATACTGACGAACTGACTCTTAATGCTTATTTAAATTCAGATTTTGGAGGTTGCAAAATGATTGGAAGAGCACAAGTGGAACTTGTCAGTTCCTAGGCCACAAATTGATTAGTTGTTTTAGCAAGAAACAACATTCGGTAGCTACATCAACAACTGAAGCTGAATATGTAGCCGCTGCTAGTTGTTTTGGTCAAGTGCTTTGGATCAAGCAACAACTTTTGGATTATGAGGTTGAAACTGAATGTGTGTCTATCAATTGTGATAACAACAATGCTATGTGTATCATCAAGAATCTAGTTCACCATTTAAGGACAGAGCACATGGATATCCGACATCATTTCATCAAAGATCACGTTGAAAAGATGGATATTATTGTGGAGTATATTAGAACTGAAGATCAGATTGTTGGAAGGCAGAACAACACTGCTGCACAAACTCACTTAACACCAGGGTGAACAATTAACTTGTTAAATAGTATGTAAGAACAACAGCAACACTTCCAAATCACAAATATGAACAACAAATTAAAACTCCAAAGATCACAGAACCAACAATCGATAAAAACACCACAAATCAGAATAATAAGTAAAGCAAAACAGAACGTAGTTGTGGCGTGGAAGATCTATCCACTGCCTTGAAAGTGATTTCGGCAGACTAAAGTGCAAGCCTCTTCACACCATTCACTCCCCAAGGATACACAACAATTACTTAATTCGTGCACTCGGAAAAGGCAATTTAGAGATGCTCGATGAATGCCCTTTGAACAAAATGAAAAGAAAAGAAGTAATCTGATATATGTTTCGTTTTCTATATATATCTCTCTCCCTTCAGCCAGCAAAAACCAGAACAAATATATAGGAGAAGAAATAGAAGAAATCTGAACGTTGCTCTCCCAACGTGTAGGAGAAGAAATAGAAGAAATCTAAACGTTTCTCTCCCAACGTGTAGCAACGTGCTGCCCCATAAATAGGAAACTAATTTTTCTTTTTCTTTCACGGCAAGACTCACTCCAAATAAATATAAACTAGGGCTAGAAGAATCAGTTGGATAAAATATATTTTGTTTTTTATTTTTATTTATTATTAATTTTTTTTGGAATAATATTTAGAGGAAAATCCCACAAAGAAAAAGAGGAAAGAAAATACACATGAATTTGGGCTGCCATTTCCAACAGTTAGCAGATATATTCACCAAGCCTCTACCAGAAACCAGATTCAAGAAATTGTGCATCAAACTCAAATCGCTTGAATTTGATGAAATATCAATCGAAGAGGAATAGTTGCAGACTAAAATTGAATCTCAGCTCTCAGTTTTTCAGTATTTGGATTTCTTACTTAATAGAATCTCAAGTGAAGTGGAGAGGATGCGGATTAAAACTGAGTCCCAGCTCTCAATTTTCAACCTGATGAAACTCAAATTTAATTTGCTCAAGATCAGTGAAATCCAAATTGAAGAGGTTTTGATGCGAATTAAAATTGAGTCTCAGCTCTGAGTTTTCAGTTTATGATTCTATACTTAAACTATTTTTGCATTATGTGGTATTGACGAAGGAACAAAAAACCGAAGTCTGAAAACTTAAGTTTCAGTTTTAGATTTCTTGAAGAAAGGTTGCAGAATTAAACTGAGTCCAAGCTCTTAGTTTAGAAAATGAAAAACTGAACTAAAAGGCTGTTTTTAGTTTTCAGTACGAGAGGCGGGAGGATTTGAATTTCAATTGCTGACTTATCGAGTACATCGCATTAATTGCGAAATAGACACAGTTCAATCCTGGACTGCCACGTGTCATGCCCGGCTCCCCCATGCCAGATCGGGTCAGAGCAGTTCAACAGGCGATTGATCCCATCCCTTGATCTTAAAATGTTGACTCGATCCATACTGATCAAGCCCAAAATCAAATTCCACAAATAGGTCGAGTGAATCGAGCAGTTACACTTTCTAAAAATTTGCCATTTTTGTTATCAAACTTAAGTCCTCAAACCCAAAAATTTCTAAGTGCATTCAAGGTAAATCCGACCAACATTCCTTCATTTACTATCAATCATCAGCATTTAAGATGCCAAAGAGGATGGCAACCCAAAACCCAGAGCAAGCCACATCTACTTCAGGGCGAGATGAGTCTCAGTCCGTTGATCATTTCTTTCCCTATGGAGAACTTCTG
The DNA here is from genome assembly GCA_026898455.1 of Plectranthus barbatus. Taxonomy (NCBI): domain Eukaryota; kingdom Viridiplantae; phylum Streptophyta; class Magnoliopsida; order Lamiales; family Lamiaceae; genus Plectranthus; species Plectranthus barbatus. The sequence continues at coordinate 55,462 of JAPKLW010002830.1, read as the reverse complement.
AAATTAGCCAAGGATGATCCTGAAAAGCTAAAACCCCAGAACAGAGGAGGGCGGCCCAAGTACACAAGTAGAAGATTCATGTTCTTGGAAGAAGCCATGAAAGTATGTCCAGACCCCAGTCTGAGAAAGAAACTGAGAAGTGGATATTTAATCTTATTTCTAACTACATGGTGACGAAGTTTTATTTCAATGTCGTGGTGGCATCTGACAAGAGGTCGTTTGGTACCTCTGTGGCAGAGTTTAGATCAGAGTCCACCTTAAAGTTTGAAGATCCAACAAGTTTCGATTCCTCGGACTGACAGAGCCGTTCTGATACAAAGCTACATAGTCAACATCTATTATAAAAAAAGTAAGAACAGGTGCAGATTTTAAGGAAAAACAACTTGTCCTTCGTAGAAATGAGAGGCGCCGGATTCAACATCATCCATTATGTCTCTCAACGGCTCTAATTTCAAACTTCTCATACTCTGCCTATAAATAGATAAAGTGCCCCTGAAGAGAAGGTTAACGAACTACAAAACTGAATCTCTGAGAAAGTACCAAAACTCTGCGAAAATGAAAACTCAAAGCTTTTATGTTCGAGGCTAACTCTTAGCTTACCGATCTTTGGACATGAAATTCGCTGCTTTCGAGCTTGAGTTATTTTCTTGGTGTTCTTACCGCAATGATTATCAAGGGCGTCTAGCCAACAAGTTCGATAGTTTCGGGAAGAACTTTAAGCTCTCAAGTTCCAAAAGGAGGCTGTGTGGTGTGCCCACATTCCAAGTCTGAGAAGTTGAGGAAAGTAACAACCCGGACGAGTGAGCTAGTGAACTGGTGGACATTTGCATCTACCAGCTAGCTATAGATCGCGAGACCCGTTTGTAACCAAAAGCTTAGTGATTTTCAGACTTAAGATCTGAAGAGTGGACGTAGAACTTTTGTATCCAAACCTCACATTTTTTGCTTTATTTCATAGTTGCTTGGATTTAAAACTCAACGCTCTCTAAGTGTTAAAGTATAGTTGAATTGAACTTAAACATTTCAAACTTGTTAAATAATAAGTTTCAAAAACACAAATTGGGGAGAAACTACTAGTTTGTGAAGTGCAAGTTTGTTATAAAATATTTTCTTTAAGCACCAATCAGGGGCGGATGTATGTATATATATATTTTTTATTATTTATATATATTTTTATTATTTTTATATATAAATATTTATATAATGTACTCCCAATATAATTTTATTCATATATTGTATCCCCAATTATAATTTTCTAGATCCGCCCCTGGCACCAATTATGATCTGGTAACCAACAAATAACTTTATTAAAATGCATAATTACAAAACTATACTGATAAAAGAATAGCTAAAGGTATTGCAGTTTAAAGTAACTCACTTTTTTAAATACGGGGTGAAAAACAAATCTTTCACAGCTCTAATTAATTTTTTTAAAAAAAGAAAAACAAATATTTCACTGCCCTAAATAATTTTTTTTAACAAAAGAAAAGTTACACTGAGTAATTCACTCGAAAAATCTGTGTAACAAATCCATAGATCACATTGTTGAAAAGAAATGACAAATTATACAAGAAGAATTTATCTCTCCAATAGTCGTAGAATTTTTTTTTTTGAAAAGAAGAATATATTAAGATTTAAAGGTCCCAACTAACTAGCGACAGTAGCCAGTCGGGAAAATGATTCGTCCAGATGACAGTGTCATTACACAGGGCCCCAAAACGGGCCAAATGGTGAGCAACACCGTTAGCCTCTCGAAAACAATGGGAGAACCCAATAATAAAAGACTTCCTAAGTTTTCGGATAGTATTTCTCAGATCGTTCGGGAAAAAGGATGAAGAAATGCCTCTCTGAAGATCGTTCGCCACTTGAAGGGAATCAAGGTAAACCTGAATCGGACCTGTATCTTCCTGAAGGCATAGACCAATTCCAAAAAAAGCAGCCGAAAATTCTCCTTCAGCGACGCAAGAAGGTCTAGGAATTGATTTTGCAAGAGCTGCCTTGATGACTCCTTTCTCATCTCTTACCACTGCTCCAATACCGAATTTGAAAGAATCTTCATGGAAACAAGCATCCACATCTAGTCGATAGGTTCCACTCTCTGGAGGAATCCAGTTCCTGGAACCCGTAGGGACCGAAATTTTATAACAACGATTGAGAGTTTCATTTGCTTTTTTGAAGTCATCAAGAAAGGATGAAGCAGCGGCAACATTGGGGAGAGAGGAAGTATCGTTGGGGTTGTACCTTGTAGAGCAAATGAAGTTCCAGATCATCCAAGTCAGAATACTCCAAGTCTCCAAATCTTCAATGGAAAGAAGTTGGGACAATCTTTCAACCAACTGTAGGAATGAGAGTCCACCGAGCTTCTTAAGTTGGTTCCAGAACCCACTTTCTTTCCAGCAAACCTTGACGAAAGAGCAGAAAATAAGGGAGTGTTCAGGAGTACCTTTGTCTAATTTGCATCTCTCACAGAAGACCGACTTCCCAATATTACGAATTTTGAGATTGAACTCCGTATGAAGAAAGCCTTTGAGAGCTCTCCAGAGGAAAATTTTGATTTTGGGAGGAATGTTGAGTTTCCAGACCACTTTATTCCACAATTCGGAAGGTTTAGTGGATTGGTGCTCCGGAGTCTTGAAGTAACCGACTTCAAGAAGGTAGGCCGATTTAACCGTGAAGATGCCATTGTGTGAGTGTTTCCAGATGATCTTCTGCATCTCCCCTGAGCAAAAATCTGAATACCTGAAATCTTCATAAGGATCTGATCGGAGGGCTGCGAGGCGGCTAGTGAGGCTGTCGGACTCATCTCTCCTTCTCAAGATACTTCCGTCTTTGGTGAGATTTCTACTCCAAACCAGAGACCTCCAAAGATAAGATGAATTAGCTTTAATGGGAGCTTCCATGATAGAGCAGTTAGGGTAGTACCTATTTTTCATTACTCTACTAGCAAGAGAGTCAGCATTGGTCCAGAGCCGCCAAACTTGTTTTGCGAGGAGGGCCTTGTTAAAGCTTTCAAGGTCCCTGAACCCCATCCCCCCAATTTCTTTTGGGTAACAGAGAGATCTCCAGCTGGACCAATGAATTTTCCTATGTTTGTCATCACCCCCCCACCAGAATCTGGCGCAAGCCCTGTTGATGTCATTAATAATAGATTTTGGAATCTTGAAGCAGGTCATGGAGTAAGTTGGGATACCTTGGATAACGGCTTTGATCAGGACTTCTTTACCACCGCAGGAGAGAAACTTATTTTTCCAAGAGTTGAGCTTCTTGTTGATCCGGTCTCTAATATACTCAAACTGCAAGCTTTTGTTTTTCATTAGGTATGAAGGGAGTCCCAGATACTTTGAATGCCCGTTGACTTGAGTAATCCCAAACTCCTTTTGGATTTCCTCTTGGTGTTTTAAAGGAACGGCTGGACTGAAAGAGATGCCAGATTTTCCGAAGTTGATAAGTTGCCCCGAAGCTGTAGAGTATGCATGAAGACAATATTTGATGCTGGAAACTTCATTAATGTCTGCCTTAAAAAATAGCAAGCTGTCGTCAGCGAACAAAAGATGAGAGATAACAGGGCAAAAGTTTCCAAATTGAATGCCGGTAATGTTGCCAAGGCTGACTTGTGCATGAATGAGGGAGGAGAGGCCTTGTGCACAGAGAACGAACAGCAAGGGAGAAAGGGGGTCTCCTTGGCGAATTCCTCTAGATGGCTTGATATTACCATACACGCAGTTGTTCAAGACGAAGGAGTATCTGACAGAGGAGATGCAATTCATGATGAGGCGGATGAATTGTTGTGGAAAGTGAAATTTAATCAGTAGAGCTTCAATGAAGGACCATTCCACACGGTCGAATGCCTTGCTCATGTCAAGTTTAAGAGCCGCAAATCCATTCTTTTTTCCTTTTCTTTGACGAATGAAGTGCATGCATTCGTAACCCACCAGAATATTGTCAGTAATGAGACGTCCAGGAAGAAAGGCACTTTGATTCTGGTCCACAATGTCGTTTAAAACAATCTTCAATCTCTTCGCAATAGTCTTGGCAACGATTTTATAAATTGTATTGCAAAGGCTGATCGGGCGAAAATTTTCGATCTTGGCTGCTTTGGCTGACTTAGGAATCAGGACAATATTAGTGTTATTCCAGCCCGAGAGATCAGCACCATTATTCAGGACTTCAAGAATTTCCTGGGTGACATTCTTCCCAATGATGGGCCACAGATGAGAGAAAAAGCTACCTGGGAATCCGTCTGGGCCGGGGGCTTTTGAGGGGTGAAGGGAGGAGACCGCTTCTTTTATCTCTTCTTCTGTGAAAGGTTCTTCCAACAGCTGACGGGAGTTGTTGCTGATTTTGTTATGAATAGTATTAAGAACCTCCTTAATATTTTGAGGTGAAGGAACAGAGCTTGTGAAGAGGTTCTGAAAATAATCTCCAATGACTTTAGCCTTATCCTCTTCTCTGGTGACGAGACATCCTTGGTGATTTTCCAACTCTCTGATTTGATTTCGTTGTTTCCTTCCTGTGGCAAATGCATGAAAGTATTTGGAGTTCCTATCACCAGATTTGAGCCAGTTGGTTCTTGCGCGAGCTTTCCAGTGAGATTCTTCGATGTCCAGAAGCTTTTCCAGATTTCTATTCATAACGGCCATCAACTCGTCGGTAGCCTTGGATTTTGGTTCGTTGAGGAGTGAGTTCCTCTTATTCCTTATCGCTTTGATTTTTTTTGGGATGGAACAGAACCTGTTGGCTGCCCAATTAGACATAAAATTCCTGCAGTGATTTGAAAAAGAAGTCCGTCTTGTAGAGTTGCCCAACTTCTCCCACTCTGAGATAAAAGCAGGGATAAAGCTTTCATCATGGAACCATTTTTCTTCAAAATGAAATCGCTTCGACTTAGGCCAAATGGAAGTATTATTATTGAAGTTGAACTCGAGCAGGATCGGTCTATGATCAGAACCATACCAATCGAGTGCACGAGCTTTGACTGTGTCGTGATTTTTCACCCAGGTAAGATTAGCCAAGAAACGATCGAGTTTTGCTCGGATGTTACTCTCTCCTTGACGTTTGTTGCTCCAGGTCCAAGAATTGTGATGATTATCAGGGATTTCAAGTAGTGCACAATCTTCAACAGATTCCCTGAAATCGTTCATTTGGCCAAGGAGTCTGGGTCGGCCACCAAGCTGCTCTTTTCTTGACATGATCTCGTTGAAGTCCCCTCCTATGATCCACTCCATGTTATCACTCATAGGTTGAATTGCCAGCCTTCTCAGAAGATCCCAAGAGAATTTCCTCAAACTCTTGTTCGGATTTCCATAAAATCCCGTAAATCTCCAAGTATCATTATCAGAAACAATAAAGCAATCAATGTGACCAGAAGAGAAAGAGCAAATAGAAGCCTGTAAAGTATTTCTCCAAAGAAGCAAGAGACCACCGCTTCTACCACATGGTTCCACCAAGAAACATCCTTCAAAATTAAGAATATATTTCCAATTCTTACATCTACTGCCTCTAATCTTTGTCTCACAAATAAACAGAAGATCTGGGGAGGTGTCGGCCACAAGGCGCCGAAGTTCGTGGAATGCTCGAGTTCTCCCCAGCCCACGAGCATTCCAAGACAGGATCTTCATTGGGCTCGGCGGGGCTGCGATGCAACCTCCGCCGTTATTGCCATCATATCAGAGTATTTTGTCTTTTTGGTGCCTTCAGAATCCGAATCTCTATCTTCTTGGGATCTTTTGTGGGATAGAGATTTGGTTGAGGGAATCTCGCCGCCTACCTTGAACAGATTGGATGATGCTTGAGGTTCAGCCGGGCATCTCGCACGTTTCTTCCATTTCCCTTTTGATGGTTTTGGGACACTAGTATTTTCCCCTTGCGAAACTACATCTATGGCCATGAGAGTTTCTTTATTTGCAGATGAGTTTTGCGTTTGGGTGGAAGATTCTTCCGGGATATCCGCTGCGGTAGCCATACGTTGCTTAGGAGGGGTTTCAGAAGAAGGGAGTTTAGGAGGATCTTCTTTATTTCTGATTGGGCTTGTAATCTGTCCTGGATTGAAAGTGATTCCTAGCTGAGATGGAGGAGTACCTTTATTGGCTGATCTGGGTATGGCCAGGGCACTAGCAGAAAGGATGTTTTCAGACCCTTTCTGAGAGGTAATGTGGCTCGGGCTTTTTGACTTTGGAAGATCTGGTCGCGTCGCTTTCATCCAGGGGCCAAATTCGGGATTGTCTTTTTTTCCAGAGGAATCTGAGCAGTCTCTAATGACATGTCCCACCCGACCGCAAGCAAAACAGAAGTCGGGAAGTTTCTCATATTTCAATAAAATCAGCCTATTCGTATTCCCTCCGTCTAGCTCCACCGAGATGCATCGCTGGAGTGGTTTGGCGATTGGCCTTCTGATTCGAACTCTGGCAAACTTTCCAAAGCAATTTCCTTCTGAACCGAGGTCGACTTCTTTAACTTCTCCAAGACTAGAGGCCAGTTCCTTGATTGCTGCAGGATGCATACAGATAAAAGGCATGTTATGAAGTTGAACCCAAATCTCAAAATCATCGAAAGCTTCTTGGTGGACACTTCTTGATGTCGTCGGTTCTTTGAAAGCCATAAGAGAGTTAAAGAAATGCCAGGGACCTTCATGAAGAACTTTCTGTTTATCAAGAGATGAGCCAAACTCCACCATGAAAATATTTTCACCAACTATTTCAATGGTGACTGAACTCAATATGCGCAGGATTTTTGGAACTTGTGATATAATGGTTTCTCTGTTGGCTGGTTTAGATGAGAAGATTTTTCCAATCAAGCATCTACCCAGTCGATCTTCACTATCTTCCAGAGATTCCTTTGATATTCTGACAATGTTTTCTTTGGCTTCTTCTGTGAGGGAGAGTTTGTTAATGAGACGGGAGATCTCCTCCGATTCCATATCTGTTGGTAGAGAAACGGAGATGGCGGCTCCAAGAACTGGAGAAGGCTACTCTCATAAACCCTAAAGTGGGTAGAGAGAGAACAGTGCACTAATAGTCGTAGAATTTTGTTCTATTCCCTTTCTACAATTAAAATAATTAATTTTCATTTTATATTTTTTGTAATTTTATATAATTTAATTTAATTATGTAAGTTTGATCTATAATATTTTTAAGTAATTAATTTTCATTATAACTAAAATTTAATTATTAAAATTGATTAATTTATAATATTTTAGTTTTTGTTCTTAAAAAATAATTTCAATATGTTATACTATACTTAATTGTATGCTCCTTGTACCATTTTTAACTAATTATCAAAACTATAATGATTAAAATTAGTAATTGAGATGATAAAATATTTTGGTTATATCAATTTTAATTAATTATTAAAATTAATAATTAAGATAGAGTAACACCAAGTAGAACTAGAAATGATCTGATAATTTGATCGCAACAGATCCATATTGACATATTGTGCATTAGTTACTTCTTTCATTCTATCTCGTGCACATTTAACAATTCATGCCAAATTCAAAAACAAAACCATGTTTTGAATTAGATTAACAACGGTTTTGCATCACAATATTTTTGTAGAATCGCAAGGCAATAAATAAATGAGAGAGTGGGAAGGAAATGACGAAAACTGGGAGGATGAGAGCAGTGTCCAAGAACAAATTGATCTCAAAATATGTGTCTCAATAATAATTGGTATATATATATATACACAATCATCTTGAAATTAAATGATGAATATTAGTATCAATTGGGGCCCCAAGTGCTCAAATACATAACTTTTCTGAGAGACTCCTCCGATTGCTTCAACTTTTCTTGATGCTGCTGTCTCTTTGCCGCCGGTGAAGCTCTGCTGGCCTGAGAGTAAGATCTGAGGTTATTCTTGGCGCGCTGCTGAAGATGTCGGAGAGCGTAATTCCATCGGCAGAAGCCCTGATCTTTGAGCGCCTCCACAGCCCCGACGCTCGCTGCTACTAACCAAGCTTTGCTGGCTGAGCTCATTTTGATTTGAGATTTTTATGTTTAAATTTGAAAATTGGGATCGAGGGATTGTGTGATTGAGTTGTGGTGATGGTTGGGTTGTGAGAGAAGTGGTTATATATATAGAGTGATGAGAGTTGAGAAGAAGAGCAGTTTCGGCGCAGACGGAAAAGCGAAGCACCCTGTTTTGTTATTTTTATTGGACTTATTATTTTTATTATATCTCCAAGAAAATATTGGACTTACTATTTTTATTATATATTATTATTATTATTCAAATGTGCAGTTCAAAAATTCCATGATAATAGTGGAAGTTTCCGGTGACCAACTCAAAGTATGATTGCTACACTAAAGAATTAAAGGACAGATATTTAATTTATATATGTCATGTTTAAAGAAGTTAATGAAATTAATTGCACATAAACTAATTAAGATTGATGCAGGATATTACGATGTTCATATAACATCGATTATTTTGAAGTGAGTGATGAGCAGTTTTTTAATTTACTGATAGTTGAATTATAATATATTCTTTTACTTAAAAAAATAGCTTGCAGCCATAATTTCAATCAACCACACAAAATATAATTGAATTTATACAAGAAATTGGGATGAGTAAAACAGTTACAGATCAACCATTCACACTAAACTACTAGTAATTTAATCCAATGGATTATTAGTTACTCCTATAAAATAGCTTGCAACCACACTACTCATCAATAAACCAACTCCATTAAATTACTTCATTAATTTTTTAGGTATGATAACTTCTATATCGTACAAAAAACATTGAAATATTGTATTTTTAAATCATGTTGAAATGTTTTACACCTACAAGTGATAATGAAATTCGAAGTAGACATGTAATGACAATTAACACTCCTACAACACGAGTAGGTGATAAACAATAATTTCGTGAACATTTATGAGAGTTATGATATGTTTAGAGAGGAATATAATATCACATTTGATGACTTCAAGGTTCATTACCATTTATTTAAAAGACATCGCGTAATATGTATAAAAAATAGCTTTGTTTTTTTGTTTTTTTTTTAGCTAAGTATAAAAAATTGTTCGTACATGTAAAAAACTTGAAAAATATATTATGTTCGTTGTACTACTAAAGCTAAGAAATAGATAGGGGTGTTGCCATTTATCCAACTAGATGAGATTTTATAAATTTTTTCATTATTATTTTTGTATTATTTAATCTGGTAAAAACTCAATAATTATACTCTTTTAATTTGGATATTCAATAAATCTCAGCTAATTAGTGGTATTACTTTCCTTTGAAATTGGTCAACTAAATAAAACAGCTAGATGCATGCATGATACTATATATTTTTTTTTAATTATGTATATTTCATAAAATGTGGTTTTAATATATATTGTTGAATTTATGTGGCAACAGCATAATAATAATAATGTAATCAAGAATAATTAATTGGTAGCCCAAGAGCTCAAATACATGACTTTTCTGAGAGACTCCTCTGATTGCTTCATCTTCTGCTGCTGCCTCTTTGTGGCGATCGCATTCGCAGAAGATGGTGAAAGCTTGTTAGACTGTGCGTAAGATCTAAGATTGGATTTGGCCCGCTGCTGAAGAAGGCGCAGAGCGTAGTTCCATCTGCAAAAGCCCTGATCTTTGAGTGCCTCTACAGCGCCGACGCTCGCTGCTACGATCCATGCTCTTCTTGATGAACTCATTTTGATTTTGCAAGGATGTGTGTGTTTGATCTACTCTGAGATTGAGATTTGCTTGTTTAGAATGTGGTGGTGGTGGAGAAGGGGAGCGAAGAGAAGAGATTTTATATAAGGGAAGATGGGGCTGATGTTGATACTGGTGTGGTTTCGCCGCAGACAGAAGCGGATGCCCCCAGTTTTAGAGTGGCATTATAAAATTACTACGAGCCACGTGCCCCACACTACTTTGTTGATTAGAAGTAGTAATATAATATCCAAAAAGCATATAAATTTGGCATCTTGTATAACAAAGATATATTTTCTCTCTCTAAAACAAAATCTCCTGCAAAGAAAATAAGAAATACACTTAAACCATAGGATAGGACAAGTTCACAGTTTTCTCTGCTTACGTTTTTATTGCTGATAAGGATAAACCAATTATAGTATCGGCAGTTTTGAATAGGATAAGATCGATATATTTAAAGGAAGCATTTCGTATAAAATCTTCTTGTAAGAATCAGTCAAATTAATTAAATTTTGAATATCTTTTATTTATTAATATTTATTACTTAAAATATTAAAATTAGCTCGTCAATTAAATACATATTTAAACTACTAGGCTCTAACTAAATTAAAATGTATATTAAAAATTAATGATGTTCCTCAGAATAGATATAGATCTAATATCTCTCTCTCTCTATATATATATTAATGATGGGTTGAAGATAACAGACTAACTCATGAATTGAACATAAAAATTTCTAAGGAAAATAGTTCTATACAATAACACTTTTATCTTTTTTTTCCACCCAAAATACCACCTAAACATTAATCTTATTTAATCTTATTTATTATTTTATATAGATACAAAATAAACAATAATAAAAATTTAATAAAATTATATTTCCCACTTTTTTAAATATTATGCATTATATTTACTATTTCTAAAATCAGACAAGTATAAATTTTTAATGGAATAAATTTTTTAAGTAAATTGTTATTTTCGTAGCCTTTGTGTTTGATATATTTTGTTTTAATTTTATTAAATTTATGAATATAGTTAGACGTATAATATGGAAAATAATTTATATTAATATATATGATAATGAAATTATATTTAATTAAAGAAAATTAAAAACATATATATATAAATATATAATTTTGTAATTATATTATGATATTTAAAAAGATATTATGCAATCAATTTGTAAAATAGTTAGAGCGCAAATCTAATTAAATTAATAGTAAACATTGAAATATCTGTTCAGATGTAAAGAATTTTAAAATTAAATCACAAGATCGCTCGATCTAAATATTCCGTTTAAGAAACAATTCATTTCCTAGAAAATCGCTATTTTTAATTGTGACAGATCGACCGACAGCCTTGGTGGAATGAGATAGAGATGGGGGTGGGGAGAGAGGAATGGTCAAATGGATAACAGCTGGAACGGGCCGTATCCAGAAATTTGAAATTGGGGTATAATATATAAATATATTAAATTGAGATACATTATGTAAAAATATATATATAAATATTGTGTAAAAATATTATAAATAATAGTAAAGATATATAAATTTATAAAGGAAAAACTTCATTTTGGGAGTAAAAGTGTACCCCAAAGACCCCCTACATACGCCACTGGGGAGGGCAAGAAGGAAATAGGCAATCCAATCGGAAGTTGAAATATTATGTACATTTTCAATTGGCCCCAAGTGCTAAAATACATAACTTTTGTCAGAGACTTCTCCGATTGCTTCAATTTCTCTTGATGCGGCTGCCTCGTCATCGTCGCCGCAGAAGACGGTGAACATTTGTTGGGTTGAGTGTAAGATATGAGATTAGTGTTTAACCATTGCTGAAGAATTCGCATAGCGTAATTATATTGACACATATAGAAAAAAGTATCACATCATACAAGAATTCGTAGTGAGGGCCGATTTGCAAATAAATAAGATAAACACTAAGGATAATCTATCAGATCCATTCAAAAATCATGTTCGTAGTCTAGGGCTGAGGTAGATGCCTGTCACCTAATGACCAAATATAATAACTAGATTAGAGTAGGCACATGTTATACTGTGGAAAGTAATGATGTAATGTTTTGAGTATAAGTGTAAGATTGTTAGAATTGTATACATAAAGCATTATGTTTGATATACTGGTAAATCATTAATGGCTTGCAATAAATAACTCTTGTTTGAATTTACAATCATACGATACATTCAGTTATCTCGTCGATAGGAAGATCATACGGTGTGTAAGATATCACAGACCTAGCAAGAGATAAACAATTATCAAAGCTGAGACTATTTCTGGTATATATTTGCCGGCTTAAGTTGCGGCGCACTAGCCCAATAAGTGGCTTATCTTGACTGCTTTGTGTGACTGGTATATCTCAATCTATTGATAGGATCAATAGTGAGATGAATCATTCTACTTGACATGAATGAATAAAGATCTCGGTAAGGCTGATGGGCACATATGGTTTGACTGTCACTTTGACTTGCTATGGTGGAAAGTCTTACATATACTCATATATCTACATCTTGGGTGATGGCAGTTTGTGTGGGGTTTCTTCAGGCTGAATTTAGATAACCATATCTGTTTTAGGAGGATTACATTCCCTAGAAAGCTCACGAGGTTCGTTATGCTAAGTCATGCATGTTAAATCACTGATTCAAGCATAAACAATAGGGGATGAGTGGTGCGAATCAAGAATAATAGGAAATTAATAAATTGTAGCTATTTATCATATGTTGAATTAATTAATGGCCAAAACCTCAATTTTAGTACAAACTATGTACATTTTTTCAAATCTAGTATCAACTATCATTTTTCTCAATTCAATGGCTAAACTATTAAAAATTATACAAATATAGGATGAATTTTTTTTCCGGCAATGGAAAGTTGATCGTACTTATCAAAAATCCACGTCATTAAATAAAATGCCACATGTAATGTAAAAAAATCTTTAAAAATAGAAAAAGATAAAATGCCACCTCTTAAAAAACTAAAATCGTAAAGAAAAAAGAACAAATTATGCACAAACTTTAAAAAATCTCAAAACCCTTGTTTTTCAAAGAAACACTTTCATATACCGTTCAGTCAGTTGAAAATTTCAAATAAAGATGAAATCCCTAAATCTCGTCAATTTGAAATATGGGGGTTCACGTTCATACGTAGGCGTAATAGTTGTGGTGGTGGGAATAAAGAGATGGAGCAGGAGAAATATAGTAGAGTAAATGGGGGGAAGGCGGTCGATGTCGTTGATGTGGAAAGACGTGATGAATGAGGGAGAGATGGACTGGATATAAATATGTTCAGGATTAATAGCGGCAGAAATGGTGGCATAATGAAGAAATCAAGAGTTGAAGTGGGCAAGCTGGAAAAGAATAAGATTGGTTAGTATTCGTTGCCTAGCCGAGTCGAGAATGGACCGTGGTGGTTCAATCTGACTCCGATGAGAGGCAACGGGAGAGGTGGGGGTTGTAAGATGAAGCTCAACGGCAACTCCAACTCAATTACAAGAAGTGTGCTGAGGCTATATTGATTGATTGACTAAGTTGCTGCATTTTTTTGTTGTATTTGGCTGCAATGCATTTGGATCTTTTATTGGTATACTGTGATTTAGTATTTTCAATAATGAAGAAGAAAAAAATATTTGTCATGTTTCAATGTATGCTTTAATTTGTTGTTGTGACTCGAGAAGTTTTCGTTCAATTCATTCTGAAAAAATCAGTTAATCGGAGGTAAATGACTGAATCTTCTCTACATCAGCTGATTGAATCTTCTCAAAATAATGCATTAAAGAAAACGAACAATACTTTTACCACATAAATAGCTGCGAATTAACAATATTAGACTAGATTACTACATTGAGTACCTATTGCATTCAACTGAAACAAAAAATACATAATACATTCAGGTAATCTAAAAGTATCATAAATACACAATGCATTCCGCTGATCAAAATAAGTAATTCAGACAAAATATACAATTTTTCCGAGAGCATCATCCTCAACTAGTATCACCCATCGATATTATCCACTTGACACCTCTGATTGTCTTGTTGTGCATCAATATTATTATTTGATCTTCCAGCTTTATGCAAAGATTTTATTCATATGCAAAAAACCAAATAATCAATATATTATAATTCATAAAAGTCATATAAGAATTATAAGACATAGCTTACCTTACACCTTTGTTCACTAGTTTGACTAGTCACTGAATTTGTTACTGAACTTTGAACATCTTTTCTTCGTCTTCCAATATTGTGCTAAATAGTAAAAGACAAAATATTATGAATATAGAAAAATATTTGTGAAAATGGTGCAAGGAAGAATAAAGCTTTTACCTTTAATATTGGATTAACAAATGACTCAAGTTCAGGACATGTTCTTGTGTTGTGGCCTAATTGACCACATCTGCGGCATGACATTTTCACCCCAACCTTTGTCCATTTATTTTTTTCTATTCTTATTTCCTTAGCAGGATCCCTTATCATTTTTTTTCTTGGTCTTCCAGGTGGTTTTACATATTCGCGGGGAGTATTGATGGCTCATTTACAATCGGCCACTCTAAAGGGCCACCTATTGGGGTCTGTTGGTCCCAGATCAGAGTACGTATAATTTGCAGCGGAAGTATTGAGACAGTTAATTACACTCTAAAAGCGCGTCAGTTCAGTTTTTTTTAAACTCAGTTTTATGAAAACACAGTTTGACTTAGCCAGCAGATTAAGTTAACAGTTTTACAGTTATAAGTAGTTTAACAACTATACACTTCAGCACTTCGAGACAAGTGTTGAAGGTTTCAAGATATAATTGAAAACTGTAAGATGCGTAAAGGAAGTAAAACTGTAAACGAGACAGGATATTTATAGTAGTTTGGAGCCTTAAGTCCTACGTCCACTCTTCGAATATCTGATCCGGAAATTCACTAAGTTATGAAGATACAATCCTCACGATCTATAGCCAGTTGCTGCAGAAACCTCCGTCCACAGCACAATGGATCACTCGCCCAGACAGTTTTACTTCACTCCTTCTTCAGTTCGTCGAAGGCTCTGCGTCTTCTCTGTGAACTGGCAGTCGTCGAAGATGAACTGAGGACAAACCTCCATTTTCCTTCTCTGGTAGATTGGATGGTTGAGTTCTTCCCAGAATGTACACTGGTTGGCAGTTGCCCGTAATAACCTACTCTTCTCTTCAGAAGATTAGGCTGCTGTGATCTCACTTGAAAAGTAAGAGCACCAAGAAAGTAGATTAAGTCAGCAGACTTAATCCTCGTGTACGCAAGGTCACACGGAGAATCTCGAAGGATTCTTTAAGCAATAGTGCCTCGTGTTCAATAAATGAACCACGGAGTTAATGCCTTCTAGCTTGAGAGCTTTTAGTGCTTGAGCTTTAAATTCGGCAGAGTGACAGCAATTATAAATGTGTCGAAGGGGTGTTTTGTCTCTGTTTCTCCTGCTATTTATAGATGCGGAAGAGAAAATAGTCGGTAGAGACAATTTGAAGGATGCCCAGTCAGAGTCCATCATTCTCTAAAAAGTAGCTTGCACTTCTGCCTTTTCTGCGATACTGTCCTGCTTTTGCAGGTCAGTTTTGTACTTGATGTGTCAGACGCCGAACAACGTTGTACGCCAGTCACAACTGAGCATCTCTCTGTCTTTTAACATTAACTTCTTCAATGTTCTTCTGTGGCTGATTGGCATCTTGCTTTGTACGCATTCTTTGACGGGAAACTGTCCTGGTCTGAAGCTGTGAGCGCCTCTCGACAGTTTCTCTGTGAAAATTGTGTCTACAGTTATCTTGATATTTGAACCTTGACGGGAAAAATTGTCTACGCAGTTTTTCTTAATTGTTACTCTGCTCTGTTTTCTTCGTCCTTTTTGATTGACAGTTATCTCGTCTGAATGGCTTCTTCTTCAAAATTGTTCCACAGTTTTGACAGTTTTCTTCTCCTAGACTATTACAACTCGGTCATCCTATACAAGGATTACATGAGGTAATAACTCTAAGGCCTAGACTTTGGTATATAGTTTTGACACATCAAAACATCAAATTAAGGTGGGATTTCTACATCAACACCTAATAGTGTCAATCCATGTTTATATGTTTCAATAACATTTATCTTATTGTAGAACTTATCAACATATGCAATAGGATCTTCTCTTACATAAAATATGAGAACAAGAGCATGCACACAAGGAACTCCACTCAATATCCACCATCTACAACTGCATTTTCTACTGTGCAAGTCCACAACAGGAACATCATCCTTTTGCATCAAATTATGTACTTCATACTTGTTATCAATAGAAGGGATCAAATCATAATTCTTCACATTTAACTGAATCTTCTCGAGCTTTTTCCTAATATTGGGACACAAAATGTCTGTGCAATTAAGCAAGCTTCTTGTAATTTCATCTTCTCATCAAATGTTGTATGATATCCTCCAAAATGTCTACAAGTGGCTTATCCCTAAAGCTCAATATATAACTATTGAATGTCTCACAAATATTGTTATCTACTATAACAGACTTAGGATGTAGAGATACCAAAGACTTACAAAATGACTAAGGATGACTAGAAAAAAAGTCATCATAAACATCATGTGATTCATCCTTCATCTCACCCATTTTGAGTTGAAATTGGATTTCAGAAGTGCTCTTGACTGATTGCCAAAATAACAGTTTGAACTTTGGACCACTGTGAGTTTTTTTTCAATTAAAAGAGACGTGTTTAGCACAATGTCTATGTTCTGCATTCAGTACAAACTTTTGAATTCCATTTATGAGCCCCTGCAAATATATTTCATAATTAAATCAAAAAAATTGAGAGTAATAATAATTAAAGATGTCACCTTATGTTATACATGATACCTTTTGTTTGTCGCTCACAAAACTCCACCCATTGCCATCACTGGTATTAAATTCTTGAAATAGCTTATCAAAAAACCATGTCAATATTTCTTCATTATCTTTCTCAACCAAAGCCCATGCTACAGGATATATCTTGTTATTGCAATCCTTACCCACAACTATTAAAATTGCTCCTTCAAGAACTGTTTTTAAAAAACAAGCATCAAACCCAATTATTCTTCTACATCCTATCATGAAACCAGCTTTTAAGGCTCAAAACCCAATATATATCCTTTGAAAAATAGGTACATCTCTTTTATCTAGATAAGTCTTCAATTCAAATCTCTTATGTCTTTGTCCATCTCTGTTAAATAAGAAACATAAGATCTTAATTTACTATAATGACTCACAAAAGATCCCCTCAAATTTTCAATTGCTTTTGCCTTGTCTTTGTAACAAGCGCTAGGAGAAACAGTTGTATCATAAAGTAATCGGACATCTTTTATCATATCCTTTGTACCATATATTGGGTTTTTTCTCAGTGCAGGTACTATAATATTTGACAACCACTCACTCGTCGCTTATCTATTGTGGACAGCTCTAACACAATTATGTTCCCCATTGTATGACTTAATGATACAAGAAGGTTCTCCATGCATTTTGCTAGCATACAACTTCCAATGACAACTATCTTCACAACTAGCTTCAAGTTTACCTCTACCAGTGTACTTCAATTTTATATTATGTCCATTTACTATTGCCCACAATCTCACTCCCTCCTTGCACTCACTACGATCCTTGAATTTTAACCCAACATCAAATTTCATTTTTTTATGGTCACACTTCTTATCATAAATTTGGCTTTTTTCATGATAACTGCATAATTCTGGCATCGCAACTCTTGCTAGTAATTCTTTGTCATTTCTTGCTTTAGTTCTAAACTCAACTAGCTCTTCATCGTCAGACAACAAATCATCATCTTCTATTTCAAATGAACTTTCATTCTTATCACTTATCTCATTATAATCTGCATCACTCTCATTTTCAGTCTCTTTATCTTTCTGAACCGTTAAGTCAGCAGTAAGAGCCATAGTATACACTTTCAAACACAATGAGCTACTGTATTGAACATGCAGGTTCAGAGCAGCATCTAGACTTTCTTGATCAAGAAAAAATGTTTTTTTTTGACAAACTCTCATCTCTTAAAGCATATTTCAAAAAACTAGCATATTCATTTAACTTCACAAATATCTCAAGCCCATAATAGTTTAAGGAGTCCATGTCATAACGATGTTCTACTCTAATCTTACCCCCAACATATTCATCATTGCCTTTAAACACCCCACCATGGTGAAGTTCTAATGTAATCAGACGGTCAAAATCATCCATCACACAGTCCTATTGAATTAATAATTAGTTATATATAATTCAAAAATAAAGAAATAATATTATCATGCAAAACTCTTTCTTAATCTGAACTTAAAAATTGCAGAGACAATATCTACACAATACCAACGAAAAATTGAGATTTTTATTTGCAAGATTGAAACTTAAGATAATAGTTATAAAATATTACCTTCTCAAACTTCAATAACACCGGCAATTTATATATAACGGGACCACTATATTTGAGAATCTATGTCAAAAAGTAAGATTAAAGATGTGAGGACCACCAATTTGACTATGGAAATGAGAAAGATGAGGTTTTGAGATTTTTTATTGTATGGATTTTCAGAATTTCAAATAGATAGATGAGATAATTCTGAAGGAATTCGGGAATTTCTCCTTCTCCAACTATGACGGGAATATGAAAATTTGTTTAGATAAAGAAGGGTTTTAGAGTTTTTTACGGTTTGTGATTTGGTTTTTTTTCTTTTGTTTAAACTTTACGATTTAGTTCTTCTTTATTTGATTTGGTTTTTTTATGATTTTCATTTTACAGGTGGCCTTTTTTCTTTTTTCTTTTTTCAATATAATTTTTAAAATTTATGATGTTAGTTTTTTTACGCATTTTAATAAAATGACATGGCATTTTTTAATGACGTGGATTGCCGATGAGCACGGTCAACTTTCCGTCACCGGAAAAACTTTTCAGCCTATATTTGTATAATTTTTAATAGTTTTGCCATTGAATTGAGAAAGATGATAGTTGGCACTAGATTTGAAAAAATGTGCATAGTTTGTACGAAAATTGAGGTTTTGACCTTAATTAATTACTGTCTGAAACATTAAGTATGAGGATTAACCAAGTTAATGCAACTTATTCCTAATAATGTGGTAATAAAGGGGTAGGTCGGCATTAATTCTATTGTGACATGAATTAATATTTATTAATTAATTATATTCTGGGTTGAACATGAAATTAATTAATAGCATTGTAATCACAAATTTTCGTATTTAAATGAATAAACACAAAAGTTGGATACAATTCGAATTAATTTGGATCAAACAACAATTGTAGGTTCTATCGCTATTTCTCCTCTGATTCTCCTCTTCGAATTTGATGTTCGAGCGATCTTCGAAGTCTTCAATAGAATTTGGCTCCGTCGATCCTCTTGAATATGATCTTGAAGCTTTATAACGTTAATCCAAAGGGGTTTCACCTTGTTTTTGGATTAAACGTCATGTTCGGATGATTTCTTGAAGAACTTCGATCTTGCTCTTCGTGTTCTTGAAGCTTGATCTTCTTGTTCTTCTTGAATTTACTCTTTGATCTTTTTCTTCAACACTTTGGAGGGCTTCTAACGTTTCATCAGGGACTACGAGCCTTGATTCCGAATCGAACGTAGGAATTGCTTGACTTTTGATGAAGAACGCGTTGAAGATGGCGAAGAACGCCTTCGAATCTTCAAACGAATGCCTTGAACTTTGGAGAGAATTCTTCCTTCAAGTCTTGAGCTCTTCAAATTCATCCACCATTCCCTTCTTCCTTTTACTTCAATAATGTCTTGTATTTATAGGCAAATTTGAGAGATGTAGGGCTTAGGTGGCAATATTTGATTGGTTGAGTAAGTGATGATCCCATGCATCTCATTTTGGGTGAGCTTGCCACGTGTCGGCCTTTTATTGGACAATTGCTTTTATATATTAAATATCCCTTTTTATTTATTTAATTTAGGAATTATATTTAAATAAATCCCTAAAATATAAATAAATTGGTATTTGATATTTTTTTAAATCCACGTGGCACGTTTTAATTGGCTGTGAATTTTTGTGTGTCTACAAGCATACTCACTTTTTTATTTGCATTTTATCCCTAACCGGCCTATTAAATGTTCTGAGCACATTAGGGTTTATTAAACCCTAATAATAAATAAATTAGTTCTCTCGGTCTCACATAAGATAACAATTTAACAAACTTAAACCCTAAAGAGAATCAGAGAGGTGACAGTTGCAGTAGGATAAAAAAGGAGAAATCGAAGTTTTCTAGTACAGTTTCGATCCGGTATCATATCCTCATCAGATTTCTGGATTGAGCGAGGTAACAAATCAGAAGATTAGATCTTTAGGAACAACAATCAACCATGAACCGCCGTTATTCAAATGGCTAGAGTTGAGGTATTCTTTTGAATCCATCGTATTAAATTAAATATGAGAATACAAAGGATAATTATTAATAGTCCATAAAATGATTTGGAAGTTCAAGAAATAAATTGCAATTCACAATGTTTATTGTAGACTCAGTTCTTACAGTGTATGATGAACATTAATTTTTAATAATTGGTTGAATTATAATATTTTATTTAAGAAAAAAAAAAAGATAGCTTGCAACCATACTCTTAAATCAACCACTCAAAATATAATTGAATTTATACAAGAAATTGGGGTGAGTAAAACAGTCTACAGATCAACCATTCACACTAAACTACTAATTAATTCAATGAATTATTAAATACTTCTATAAAATCGCTTACAACCACACTACTTATCAATAAACCAACTCCAATAAATTATTAATTTTTTAGTTATGATAACTTCTATATCGTACAAAACAATAACTTGTATTTTGAAAATCATGCTGAAATATTCTTCACATTCGAAGTCGACATATAATGGCAATCAACACTCCTACTACACGAGTAGGTGATAAACACTAATTTTGTGAACATCTATTATTTTAAAAGATATCCAAAACATCTATACAAATATGTTCATACGAAGTAAAAAAAAAAATAAAACAAAAAAAAAATTTGAAAAATATTATGTATGTTGTTTTTATACTACTAAAGCTATAATAAATAGATACAGATGTAATTTTTCCAACTAGATGTGACTTAATAATTTCTTCAATAATATTTTTGTATGATTAGTTCTTTTAATCTGGTAAAAACTGAATAATCATGCTCTTTTAATTTGGATATTCAATAAATCTCAGCTTATTAGTGTTATATTATTTCCCTTCTAAATTTTAGTTACTCCCAACTAAATAAAACAGCTAGATGCATTCATGATACTACTATACATTTACTTTAATTATGTATTTCATTAAGTGTGGCCTTAATCTTGTTGAATTTATGTGGCAACATCATGATAATAATGTAATCAAGAAAAGGAAGCAGATAGCTTCAAAACTCTCTATTTTTTTTTATTTTTTTTGACTGCTCTTCAAAACTCTCTATTGATAAGACCAATATATACAGATTAAATAAATAGATAAAGATGTAGTTTATCCAACTAGATGTGACTTAATAATTTTTTCATTATTATTTTTGTATGATTAGTTCTTTTAATCTGGTAAAAACTGAATAATCATGCTTTTTAAATTTGGATATTCAATAGATCTCAGCCTATTAGTTGTATTATTTCCCTTTGAAATTTGAGTTACTCCCAACTAAATAAAACAACTAGATGCAATCATATGATACTATATATTTACTTTAATTATGTATTTCATAAAGTGTGGCCTTAATCTTTGTTGAATTTACGTGGCAACAGCATGATAATAATGTAATCAAGAAAAAGGTAGCAGATAGCTTCAAAACCCTATATTGATAAGATCAATATATACAGATTAAATATTGTAAAAATGGGCATGAATATAATTAATTGGTAGCCCAAGAGCTCAAATACATGACTTTTCTGAGAGACTCCTCTGATTGCTTCATCTTCTGTTGTTGCCTCTTTGTGGTGATCGCATTCGCAGAAGACGGTGAAAGCTTGTTAGAGTGAGCGTAAGATCTGAGATTGGATTTGGCCCGCTGCTGAAGAAGGCGCAGAGCGTAGTTCCATCTGCAAAAGCCCTGATCTTTGAGTGCCTCTACGGCGCCGACGCTCGCTGCTACGATCCATGCTCTTCTTGATGAACTCATTTTGATTTTTCAAGAGATGTGTATTTTTGTTATGCAGGAAGAGATTAAGAATTGCTTGTTTTGATTATGGTGGTGATGGAGAGGGGAGTGAGAGAAGAGGTTTTTTTATATGGAGGAAAGAAAGATGGTGCAGCTGATGGTGATGGGCATAAGAAAGAACCAAACAGGGGGTAATTGGTGTGGTTTGGCAGCAGACAGAAACGGATGCCCCCAGTTTTAGAAAGTAGTATTATAAATATACTATGTGCACGTGCCCCCACATTACTTGGATTCCCCAGTTTTAGAGTCGTGCAATAAAACTATTACTACGTGCACGTATCTCATATTCTTGATTGATTAGACAGACGTACTAACCCCAAAAAATACAAGTCATTCTCAGTCAATTAATCTTATATAAATGAAGCACAATAATTAATATTCCTTCCATCCCAACTTAAAAATATTACTTTGTCCTAACTTAATTGGGATGAAGATTCTCTATTGTGGATGAAAAGCACAGCATGGTGTTGTGCCTTCAAACCACGCTGCATCACCCCAATTTTTTTTTTGTTTTTAGTTTATATTTTGTTCTTACTTTTTTAATTTTATTTTAAACTAATAACAATCAATTACTATATTTTTTTAGAACTGCTTTTCGCCATGAATATTGAAGTTTCGAGTAATTATTCATTATTATATAAGTAAGTTAATATTTTTTTTCTTTCTATCTTTTTTTTTCTTCCAAATTCTTATTTCTTTTAAAATTTTATTTATTTCATTATGAAAATTGAAGCCTTAAAATTTATTCATTATTTAGTAATTAATGATATCATATTACTTTACAATTTATTTTTGTAATGTTATTACAAAAAAGCATTTTATAAATTCTTATACTCATGTTTTATTTTTAATTAAAATTTAAAATATGACAAAAAAATAATTATTAGATAGTTACACTAATTATAATAATTCAGTAATAATGCATGAACTCATTCCTCAATTAAAATGATGAATTGAAAATAAACAATAAAATTAAAAAAGCTTTAAAAAAACTAAAATAAGGACATGTGGTATTATGTGGTTGGATGGAGGTGCACAGCAGGGGGTGTTGTGGAGCACCCCTGTAACATCTCCCCCCAGTGACCGATGTCAGGACCTGCAGTCCGATGCACCCCAACCACACCTCCAATTTTTAGCACACAGCTATTTTCTAGAAGGTTGATGGTAGCGGGGATCGAACACCCCACCTACCCTTTAACATCAATCCCAAAGGAGAAGATGTCACCAGTTGAGCAGCTCATTAATATAAAATGATATCTTAATGAGTTGCTAAAAACTATATTAATGTGCTAAAAGAGGTGGGGATATATTATAAAATATAAATTGGAGAGAATGTCACCAGTTGAGCAGCTATATTATGAATAAAATATTAATGAGTATAAAAAATTTATTATTTTAAAAAATATGACGAATATACCGTAACAGAATAACAAGAAAAATGAGATTAATATAGCAGGATAGAGAGAGTATATGTATAAATTTGGCACTTGCCCAACAAAGATATATTTATATGTATTTCCCACTCTAGAAAAAAAAATTATATGTAAAGAAAATCCATATAATGTAATAAAAAGAGTTTTAAAAATATCCGGCAAAAATTCTAAAAAAAATGAGTGCATGTTAAATTAGAATATTGATTAAACTCATGATGTTTTACAATTATCAGTTTGTTAGATGTTGTGTCTGCTCCACATAATTACATTTTTAAATATTAATTTATATTTAATCGACAACTTATATGAATTAAATATATTAAGTTAAGAAGATTACAAAGTCTTAGTCATTAATAGTAATATCTATATCTCTATATATATTAAAACAATACCGGAGATAAAATATGGTAAGTTTGAGATGCATTAATTGTTCATTAAATAAATATTTAGTTCATTAATTAATATGTAAAACATTCTATAATTATACATAATCAAAAATCTATTAGAGATTAAGTTTTATTTTTAGGAAAATCATTTTAGTAGATATAATTTAACAACTATAAAATTATTATAATAATTTATGAATGTTTAATTATATTTTGTAGATATAAATTTTTATTTAATATAATATTAGTTGGCCAATTAATTCACATTTTATATATTATTTTAATTCATACATATCATAGTTTTAGTTGGCCAAATAATTATGGAATTATATCTAGATCTTAACGACATATTCATATAATTAGGAGATTAGATGACATATTTAACAAAATATTATTAAATTTTTTAAGTTATTAACTAAAGAAAATATGTAAGATTTTAATCTACATATTTTAGGTAAATATGTGTAAATCTATTAAATTGATTTCTCTTGAATTATTATTTCTCTAAAATTAATCTATATATTTTAGAAAAGTATTTAGAAATCAATTTGACCGATTTATGGCACTTTTAACAAAATATCATCAAATCGTTTTCTTTATTTAAGAATTGAATTATGGAAGATTTTAATCTATATATTTTAGGGAAATATATATAACACAATTACATTGATTTTTCCTGAATTATTATTTTTCTATAAGTAATCTATACCTTTTCGAAAAATCTGTATAATTCAAGTATAAATCAATTAGATTAGACTGATTTTTGGATTACACAAATTAAATTCTAGGATTAGGTCTATATATTTTAGGAAAAATATGTACAAATCAATCATATTGATTTTTTTCTTAAATATTATCTCCCTGTAATTAATCAACATATTATTGTGTGAAAACATTCTTTAATTATCTCCCTGAAATAAGTAGGCAAATTATGATTAATTAAAAAATGAAAATATGTATCATATTTTAGAATTTTTTTTCTTTGTTTCGAAATCTTCTCTATTTTAGTTAAAACATTTTAAAATCTATACAATCTCAAATTTCTTAGTTACATAATTAATTACGCAAATACAAGTGTTTAAATTAGTTTTAAAATCTTAATTTAATTACCTATTTAAATTTTAATTCGATCGATTTAAATAAAATATAAAATTCCATAATTGTTGTTTTATAAATTTGTATTAATTATTATAGGATATTGTGCTAAGGGGTTTAATTATATATAGTACTAAATTTCTTTCAATTAATTTAGTAGATCATGAATTGAAAAAATATTTATGGTAAATGTGGATGATTGATTCAATGAGATGGTGTTTCCTTATCAAATTTAGTGATTCTCCTCTATATAAAGCACACATCCACACCACCTAATATAATGAACATAATTCAATCAGATCAAATAGAGAGCTCGAATTAAGCAAGAAAGAAAAGGTCTATGTCTATTTTTCTTATTCTATCATGTATATCTATATATCCAAGTTAATATTATAAATCTTAGAATACATCATTTTTGAATAAGGAACTTTGTTTTTGTGCAGTCATTGTAGGTGTGGAGGGTAAAGAGAAACACACGATTGCAGATTGTGACAAAATGGATTTCAAAGAATTGTGCACAGAATTTTACGAAGGAGTTGGATCATGTGCTCCTAATCGAATATATATTATTGTTTGTAATTGCACCTACTATTATGATTTATACCTCATCAATGTTTGTACTTCATTCATACAAAATTATGTAATAATATACATACAAGATTTTATGAGAACTATAAAATTATTGATTTTTAATAAGCATTAATATTTGTTTCTATATTTATTGAATATGAAACAAGTAAATATGGCCGATCCAATAATATAGTTTAATCATTTGTTGATTTTTATGATATTGATAATTTTTTGCATTCGAACTCAAACTTGTGCTTCAAAGTTGGCAACCTCGACTCATTGTTTTGATCTTGATTATTTGATCCCATTTGAGAATTATATTAAGGGTAATACATTTTGTAATTGAGTATGATAGTACAAGTTGAGTTCTAATTGTGCATTTCATCATATTTTTTTTTCAAATAAGTAAGTATAATTATTTAATTAAAAAATATCGATATTATATTAGTGTTTTTAATGAACAATAAAATTTGAAGTCCGTAAAATATTTTAAAATTGAATTATCTTATATTAAAAAGAAACAAGGGTTGCACAATTTAATCTATATTTTTAAGGGAATATGCGTGATTTGTGATTGATCTTAACTTAATTGTTATTTCCCTAAAATATTTGGAGGAATTATTATCCATTTTCAAGAAAAATAAAAAGATGTATCAACTGAATTTAAAAATACTTCGTAGCTATACTTCTTTTTTTTTTGTTGAAAATATACATATTTTGTATATGTATAAATTAGTTTTTCCATAATTATTATTTTCATATAACATTCATGAGAAGAATAATAAAATTTCAAGAATAGGTCAATATGTATCAAATTAGATATTAGAAATTTTACGACTTTTATTTCAAGATCTTAAAAATATATATATTTTGGAATATGCATAAATTAAGTCAATATGTATCAAATTGGATATTAGAAATTCTGCTACTTTTATTTCAAGATCTTAAAAATATATATATTTTGGAATATGCATAAACCAGTTAGATTCATTTTTCCTTAATTATTATTTCCCTTATAACATATGTGAGAATTACTATTGACATAGATAAATGTTTTATTTATTATTTTTATATAAATAATTATAATCATAATCCCAAAATTTAAGGGTAGGCCTGATATCAATTATTTTCCAATTGAGTTCATCAAAAACTTTATGGCAAATTCTCAGATGAGACGGTCTCATCATTTTTATTGTGAGACGAATTTAATGAAATAATGTATTTTTTATTGCAAATAATGTATTTCTTTGTTGTAAATAATGTAATTTTTAAAAATGAAATATTGTATTTAACTTATTAAAATGATGTATTTAGGTCCGTCTCACAGTAAAAAAATGGTGAGACCGTCTCTTAGAAGACCAACTCAAAGTTTATATAAGGATACTTATAACTTTTTTAATTTAAAAATTAAGAAATAGGATATTTATTTCCTTATAATCCTAGATTAAAATGAAACCAGGAGTACAAGAATTAAATCATATAATTAATTTATATAATTTAGAAAAATATAAATGATCCAATTAGATTGAATTTCTTTAATTATTATTTACTTATAATATGTATGAGAATTATAACCCATTTACAAGAAAAAAATATACGTATCATACTGAATTTAAAAATAATTCGTAATTATACGGTATAATCTTTAAAATACATATATTTTGTATATGCATAATGCAAGTAGATTAACTTTTCCTTAATTATTATTTCTTTATAGTTTTAATGCTTAATTTAATTAATCAATTGAAAATAACCAACAAAAAATATCATTTAGAGAGAAACTAAGTTTACACAATATTAAAAAAACGGGACGAATCTAGATAAAAATTTAATAGTATGTAGCACGTTATATGTTGTTTATTTGAATCTATCTAATTTATGTTACTTGACCGGTTAATCATATCACATATATTAAGTCCTCACACATGGTGTGGGGTGCAATACTAGTATATATTAAAACAATACCGGATTCAATTTATGGAAATTTTTAGTTACATTAATTATTCATTAATTTAACTGCTTAGTTCATTAATTATTGTATGAAAACATTCTATAATTATTTTCTTATAATATGAGTGGAAATTACAATCAACATTCAAAAAAAGAAATAAGTATCAAATCTAAAATCATATTATAATTTGAAATATAATTCAATTGAGATGATATAATGATATATCTAATACTTGGAATAATTTTAGATATAGTAAAGGAATATATTTACGAAAATATTGATATAATGAATATGTGAAAAATGTAATTCAAGTATTTAGTATATAGCAAATATTTTGTTAAAAATATGCAAATTTTAAATAAAATCACCTAAAATTTTGCTGACAATATGTAAGAGTTAAATCACCTAAAATAGAATTAAAATTACATTTCTATTCAATATACACAGATATATTGATATACACATAAATTATTTACATATTCAACTATAAAAATATTCAATTTTTTTTAAAAAAAAATTCAAATAGATAAGAAAATTATATTTTTAATTTGTGATGATATGTCAAATCGTTCATTTTTATAGTTTAATAAAAGACAAATTCTCAGATGAGATAGTATCATCATTTTTATTGTAAGACGAATTTAATGAAATGATGTGTTTCTTTATTGCAAATGATATCTCACCATTTTTATTGTGAGACGAATTTAATGAAATGATGTATTTCTTTGTTGCAAATAATGTAATTTTTAAAAATAAAATGATGTATTAAAGTCCGTCTCACAATAAAAAAAATGTTGAGACCAACTCTTAATAAATTTGTTTCCTTAAAAAAATGTACATAAATATAGTTAAACTCTAATTAGTATCTGTTCATATATACGTTTTTCTTAGCAATAATGAAGATTGCAAAGTAATAAATATCAATTATTTATTTAACAAAATCCTGTTTTAATTAAATTATGATAAGACAATTATCTATTGAAAATATAATTATCAGATCAATCATATATGGATTAATTTTGGACTATGATTTGTGATGATTTAGTGGCTTAACAATTTAAAAAGAACACATAATTTTATGTAAATTATACCGAACTTGCAACTAAACCATTTTTATGGCTTTTCATTAATTTTTTATTTATTGTCAAACTAAAATCCATAGAAAAAGGTTAAAGTTACAATATAAATGGACATAAATCTTCATTTTCCAGCACATGTTATCTAGATATATTAATATAAATAATCATATGTATTAAAATTATATAAAATATTTTTAAAATCTTATGAACTATACAATTAGAATAATTAAAAAAAAAAGATAGTTAAAAATATTGTAATGAAGTATTTGCATACTATTGTCACAAATGAGTCATTGTTCATGCTTTGGTTTTATTTATTTGCTAAAGAATGCTATTTTCCGTCAAGATGAATATTATGCTTAAATCAAGATACTCTATTTAGGATATGATTAGATTACAAAAAGATTTGAATTATTACGGGAATATAATTTGATCAAATCTTTTCTATAAACGGTTTCCTTAATATTCACAATTTTCATTAATCTAAATTATCTAATAGGTACACTTAATATCATTGAGAAGTAAATATAGAAAGTGATCTATCATCCTAATATTAATATATTTGGTCAAAATACATTAAATACAATCCTCAAATTATGGCAAGAAATTATCAAACTTCTTATTCTCTATTGTTATTATTTTTTTTTTTTTTTTGAGCAAATATTCTCTATTGTTATTGGCACTATAAATATGAGTCCCTCTAATATCTATTTACATTATCACCTACTCATAATCACCTCTCAAACGAAAAATTTAATTGTGTTACATTATTTGGTTTAATTTTTTTTTAAACTAGTATTGCACCCACGCGATGCGTGGAAATTTTAATTATTTATATTTTAATACTAAATTTTATGACATATAATATATTTATATAGTATTTATGTCATATTGAAAAACTTTAAATTTTTTTTTATAGATAAATATTTTTTTAATGGAATGGATTAATTTAAAACTCACACACTTAATGTTATCATATCTCATTAGGGACCATAGATATATATTTAACTACATGAAATTGTGTATGCTTTATACATGTTAAATTTTTGATTTCAAACTGCTTGAAGTGCAATTTAATTTACTATCACACATGTGTTAAAAATTTATACTCTGAATCTCCCAATCTCCCTCAATGGGTCTTTAATATATTTAATTAGATCATGATTTTCACACTATAGTGGATGCTCTTGTGTTCCATTAATAGCATTTGTGATCTTAGACATTCCTTTCAATGATGTTGGCCTTTATACGATATTGTTTAGTCATCGGTAATAATGTTTTCGTGTTTGTAAGTTAAAGTCTTCAATGCAAAATAATTTCACCATTTGTATTCTTTGTTACGAAACACATATTTCATTTTTTACTATTATAACATCAACTCTAAATTTCAACTCTTCTATTTTGGACTTCATTCATTTTATTATTCTTTCCACTTTATTTTATGTGACTGTCATTCTATTTCCTTCTTCCACCTTATCCCTTTATTAATTGCATATTTTTGAAATAATTTGTTTGACGTTGAAATAAATATTGTCAAATTCACATGTGTTTTGAACTTTTAAAATTTCTAAATTCAACAAAAATTAACATATCTATGTTCCTCTATAGGTTATATTACAATCATTTTCCCAAAAATATTTTTCAAACACTGTTATTTTAATTGATTGTCTTTGAGGCGAACCAGAGACCAATAACCTAACTTGAAAACCAATATCCAAACTTCATGCATTTGTTTATTGTAAAATAAAGTGTGTTATATTGTTTCAATATATTCACCACACACCTAATAAATCGAAATGACTTTACAATCACTTTGAATGAAAAATTCTTTAGTATGCAGTGTTTAGGCACTCGCTCTCGAAACATAATTTTCTCTCCTCGAAACAACATATACTGATTAATATCATTTTTATTTGTCTCATTGGAATAATGTATATTATATGTTGGTGTATGATATATTAATTTTATTTGCATTATTGTGTGATATTCTAATAATTTTCAAAATTTATAGTATTATTTATTACAATATAGTTTAGCATACTTATATTTTTGTATTTATAATCTCACATCCTAATATTTTAGATTTCAATTTATTTTAGTTATATAATGACATCTTAATTTCTTTTTATCATATTTCAATTTACATTATAATTTGACTTTCTAAAATAATATATCATTTTATTTTATCTTAAAACTCATTTGATACTCTAATTATGTTAGAGAAGGTCTCAGGTTAGGCACGCCTAAATGGTTTAGACTGGTTTTATCCATTAATCCAACCCAAACCCATTTAATATACCCTAATTGGGATGGGTGAACCCATTTGAGTAATATAAAACCCGCTTAAACCATTTAGGCGTGCCTAACGCAAGTTTTGCCATTATGTTATATATTACTCCCTCCGTCCCACGTAAATTGTCCACATTTCTTTTTTCGTCTGTCCCACAATATTAGTCCACTTTCCTAAAATAGCAAATTTTTCACACTCATCAATAAAATATTCATCCCATTACTACTCATTACCACTCACATGCATTGTTCACCGTGCCCGATTAAATGTGGACAATTTAACCGGGACGGAGGGAGTATTAGCTATCCCCTTATATAAAATATTTAACTTTTTTACGTATGAAAATGGTGTAGTTTTGTGAATTTGCACTCTAGAAAATCTTTGATATTATATTAATTGTTATTTTCACCAATAGTTTTAAGTTCTAGATATATTTTTTGTATGTGAATATTTAAGTTTATAATTAGGGGTGAGCATACGGTTTGTTCGGTTAGAAACTGTATCAAACAATTACATCTCTAAACAAAAAAAATTATGAAATTTTTGTAATAAATTCCCAACTGTACCAAAATATAAGATTTTTTCGAATTCTTTATTAGAAAAAATATTTGAATATTTAGTTGTTACGTAAAAGTATCCTCCTTCAATAATAAAATTAATTTCTTTTTGAGTTAGATGTTAAATACTTACCCGATTACTAATTCGATTTTTTTTCTTTTTTGTTTAATTTTTTTCTTTTTTGTTTAATTTATTAGATTTAAAAATAGCATTGTTAATTTGTAAATAATTTTTATTTCTATTTTTCAGTTTTTTTTTTCTTTATTCCTTTTCTTTTTCTTTAGAACTTTGTCGAATCACTTTATGTGCTTTCTCTACATCTTTGATCACTTTATGTGCTAATAAATTAGTAAAAATAGAATTAAGACAAAGTATATTCTCATTTTAGATTTATGGATTGTTTTAATTACTTAAAAATCCACTAATGACACAATTATAATTGTAGTATAAAAAACAAAACTTTATCATTTGGAAAACATTTCATTTGTCCCTTTCTTTGTTTAATATTTATAATTATTCATCAATTATTTAACAAATACTGTGAATTTCATTGTATAAGGAAGGAAAAACTATTTTATATATAAAGTTACTAACAACAGCATACATTGAAGACAAAATAAATGTAAATCAATCAATATTAATCATAAACATCACATTAGAATGTTTGCATCTAATAAATTAAAAGAAAAATAATTAAAAAATTACATATGCATTTTCAATGTTCTCATTTTATTCCTTCTTAACGACCTTAAAAATTTGCTTCTTTATCACTATCACTACTATACAATCACATGAAAATATATATGAACAAATATAAAACATAATTGATTCTTTTGAAAATTATGCAATGAACAAATGACAACATTATTTTGGGAGATTCTTATTCAGCATCTGCTTGAGCAACTACATGAACATCAAGAAAGGTTTCGTATAAATTATGCTGAATGAGTTCATTGCTTGAATAAATGTCTTTGCTTGAGAGGATACATGAATTCACAATAGCTAAATTCGCAACTGTAAAATAACTTTCTCAAGTCGAGCCGGAATCTTGTAAATGAACCCCTATTTAACCAAAAATGTAGGAGCCAATCAATACAACTAAACTAATTATTACGGGTATAAGCCAAAACATAGATAAAATTATAAAAGAAGCTATATAAGAATTTCTCAATACAAAAACTTACTACAATACATATTGAATTGTGCCCAGGGTATTTATACTATATAGTTCGACCATATTATAGTAAATAATTAAATGAATCCACAAATTATGTTAATTATTTGCATAAAATCCGTAATTGCATTAATTTCATTTATAACTGCTATAGTATTCTATTCATTACGTACTTAATATAACATTAATGTGGATGATAGATTTTATAAATATTAATTGGTTACTTAAAATACATATAATATATTTTTGGAAACTAAAATTAATTTTATATGGAAAAGGAAACAATTTTATGTATATTTTATTATAAATTGATATTTTGGCTTTCCACTCAAAAACTTGATTTTGTGTATCTTTTCTAATGAAAACATTTCCAAACAACTAAATCAATTCCTCTAAAAATAACTATCAATCTTCAATGGATATTTTGTCTTTCTTAAATCGGGTAATAAATAAATTGAGATATCTATATATGATACATAAATTCCATATATATTAGTTCTTTTTATTTTATTTTTTTTGCTTTGAGGGTGTGAGTTACGAACATGATTTAAAGAGATTTCTTATGATTATGTATTTCCATAAAAATAGTTCAACAATTAACCAAATTATAATTAAATGTCACATTTTTAGAAATCACTTCGGATGATATTTTAGTTGATGATAATTAAAATCCTTTTAAAACAAACAAAAAATTATCAATTAAAATAATTCCAATTTTTTAAAAATTGTATATAATTACTTTTTCTCTTTTTGATATTTTAGCTGATGATTTTAAATCAACTAATTAAATTAGGTATTCGAATTATACTTATATTTAAATTAAGTTAAGTATTTTTTATTTAAATTAATAAAATGTATAAGTTGAATAGTATATGTTTTTATGATCAAGTGCATTTATAGAAGTTGGATTTACTTATAAATTTATTTTTTGAAATCGTTTCCTTAATTAATAAAATTGACATCCAATCTTCTTTTATATTGTAAAATTAATTATATTTGGAATATCATTGAAATTGTTTCTAATTAATGAACTAAGTAGTGTAATTAATAAACAATTAATGAACTTATATATTACCATAAATTGCATCCGGTATTGTTTTAATATATATATAGATTATATTATTGTAGATTCGTATCTGCTCACCCCATCTCCTCTCAAACGAAAAAATCTAGCTATGTTACTTTGTTTTGTTTAATTTTTTTCCATTTATTATTGTTATAGATTACATTATTTGGCTTCATATAATGAATTGTGTACTTTGTAACTAGGAAACAAATAAATAAATCCATATTTGCTCGAAGGGTTTTCACGTCAATGCTAAATTAGCACACTAATGTAATTGTCATCAATGTTTTCTTTATTATTATTGTTTTGTTTATCGACCGCTTTTGTCTTAATTATTGTTTATGTTATATATTGGTATTAGGATTTAAGAAATAAAACATCGAAAAAATAATCATGAACTAAATACCAATTGAAAGCTAAATATAAGAAATAATAGAGGGAAAAAGTAAACATGAACTAAGAGTTTTACATTAGTACCAAAAACACTTTTATATTCTAAATGATTTGAATACATAAATGTCATTAGAATATTATACACAAACAAATTAATTATTTTTTAACTATTTACAGTATTCAAACTCTTTTATTTTTAAAATTTACTCAATTGAGACCTACCAATCTTAAAATTATTATTTATATTGAGGTATAAGAAATTACAAATAATTAATAATTTAGAAGTCCTTTTTAATTTTTATTATTTATGCGTATTTGTTATTTGATTTTACATCCATGACACGTAAAAAGTCCCATATCCATATGCATGAAAATAATTAATTTTCATTAATCTAATAAATAAATTAAATAAAGAAATTGAGAACCAAATTATTGTCTAAAAAAATTTATCTAATAAAAACACTTAGTTTTCAATGCAATAAAAAAATAATAATAATTATTTAGCATTTAAAATTTTAAATTTAGTAGTGAAATTCATCCATATTAAGATAATGACGGAAGTAGTTAATTGCTTTGGTTATGATCATTTAGTTATGTGTTTGAGTAGTGTTGATGCACTTCCTCTCCATTTGAATAGTGAATCCTAACTTAAAAAAGGTATAAACATTTGTTTAAACTAAAAATTAGTATTTAGACTTATAAAATAAAATTTTAAAACTAATCAAAACAAATACATGACATATAGACTATATAAATAAATTATATGCAATATAATACATTTTTATAATGTATACATTTTAAATATTCATATTGTTTGCTACAAATAAAACATGAATTTAATATTATAAATAAATAAGTAAGAATCCAACGCATCGCGTGGGTGCAATACTAGTGTGTTAAATGATATCAACATTATGAATTAAAAGATGAATAATTTAATATATCCATACATTTTATTGATGCAATTTAAAATACATTATCTTTTAGTTAATAATTTTTTCTTATTTATTCATTAGCATATTCAATTTATATTTTATAATATATCCTAATTTAGTATTGGTTTTTTTATATAAAAAAATTTTAAATATTTTTTGAAATATTAAAAGCAATTAATTATATTCTTGTATATTATAATCTTGTATACATAAAAATATTTTTTGTGCAAAGTATGAATATTACTCTAATAAGAAATATATTTAAGCGATAGGTCAAGTTTACAGTTTTTTTCTGATAAATTTTTATTGTTGATAAGGATAAATCAATTAAACAGACAAGTGTAGGCAGTATTGATTCTTGAATAGGATAAAATTGATATCTGAAGGAAGCATTTCGCATAAATCTTCTTGTACGAATGAACCAATTAATTAAATTTTGAATATATTTTTATTTATCAATATTTATATAGTTAAAATATTAAAACTAATTCATCCATTAAGTATCATTTAAAACTACCAAAACTATTCAAATGTCAATGTGTCCACATTAGGGGTGTAATCGAACCGAGTCGAGTCGAGTAGTGTCGTGCTCAAGTTTGACTCGTTTAGTTTCGAGTTGAGCTTCAAGCTTTTTTATCGAATACTTTGATGTTCACGAACGTTATCGAGCTTTTATCGAGCCTAAACGAACTTTCTAAATTTAGAATATATTTAAAATTTTCATTATTATTTTGAAGAAAATATTATTTATTCCAAAAAAAATATATCATATTCATGCTCAAATTCTAAATTTTGTTCATTATTAGATAGATTTATCATTATTGTTACTCTTAAATCATAAAAATATTATTTTTATAAAAGTAATAATTTTATATTTCTTACTAATTTTAGCTAACGAGCCTGCTCAAGAGCTTACGAGTCGAATACTATGATGCTCAAGTTTGGTTCATTTAATAAACGAGCTTTACTAAACGAACTTTTATCGAGTCGAGATCCGAGTAGCTCATGAACAGTTTGGTTCATTTACACCCATATCCACATTCCACAACTACAGTCTCGACAATTAATTAAAAATATTGAATACAATAAAATTAAATTTCATTATTCAGTAAAATACTCCCTCCGTCCCACTTCATTAGTCTCTCTTTCCTTTTTCGTCCGTCCCATTTACCTAAAATGGAAAGTTAATCTCCACTCACTAATAAAATACTCATTTCCTCTATCTCTACTCGCATTGGTTATTGTGTCAAATCACAAGGGGACTAATCAACCGGGACGGAGGGAGTAATAGATAAGCTATATATTAATGATGTTTCTCAATCTAATGAGTCGAAGATAAGTATTTATATTAACTAAAAAGAAAAACTTAAATTAAATAAATAGTAAACATTAAAATATCTGTTCAGCTGTAAAAAGTTTAAAATTAAGATTAAATCAAAAAGACCACTCGGTTTAAGTATTCCAATTAAGAAATTGAAATTATGCACAATCATGGAATAGCAAATAGAAAATTCATTTCCTAAAAAAAATAGCAAATACTTTCATTTCTCATTTCCGTGCGTTCTACTTTAATAGTTTCATTTTTAATAATGGTAATTTTTTCACACTCAACAATAAAATATTAATTCCACCCAACTCATTCTACACTTGATTATTATGTTAAAAGCAAACGAGACTATTAATTCGGGACGAGAGTAGTAGTTTCTTTTGGGATAGATATAGATCGACGGCTACGCATCGCAATTTTTCAGTGGAATGAGAGAGAGATAGAGGGAGGAATGATACCAAGTGGGAGGGGAGGGCAAGCAGGAAATAAGCAAATCCAATCCGAAGTTTAAAAGAGCAAAATCAAGCTCATATATATTTGCGTCTCAATATTACAAAATTTGTAGTATGTACAAATTGTAACTACATTTTTAATTGGGGCCCCAAGTGCTCAAATACATAACTTTTCTAAGAGACTCTTCCGATTGCTTCAACTTCTCTTGATGCTGCTGCCTCTTTGCCGCCGGTGAAGGTCTGGTGGACTGAGAGTAAGATCTGAGGTTATTCTTGGCGCGCTGCTGAAGATGTCGGAGACCGTAATTCCATCGGCAGAAGCCCTGATCTTTCAGCGCCTCCACGGCCCCGACGCTCGCTGCTACGAACCAAGCTTTGCATGTGGAACTCATTTTCGATTAGAATGATTAGGATTAGAGGATTTTGATCTAGAATTGGATCGAGGATGATAAGATTTCGATGTAGGCTTAGTTGTATTGGTGGCGATGGATATTATATAGCGAGTGATGGGTGGGCGGCAGATGGAAAAGAGAGCCCCCTGTTTGGTAGCATTTATTTTAGATTGCTATGTGCGTGATTGGGGGAATTTCCCACACGTGTGGTAATTGTATATTTCATTTTCTTTAGGGAGTTGAGCGTTATGATTTTAAATATTATATTCACGCTTGCAACTTTTGTTCTGGTTTCATTCGAAAACAAAGCTAGAATTATCATAGTTATAAAATTCACTAGCTATTGATTGGGTATTCTAATAGGATTTAATACTTTAGTAGTCTAAATGGAACTAGTAATTTTTAGCGGTAATTAATTGGTAAATTAATTTATTATTATAAACATTAATAAATAAAATAAAATTATAAAAATTATAATTAATTTTTTAAAAAATATAAAATTATCATTTGAGTTGACTAGGTAGTATATAGTCCACTTCGTTAGCTGCCTAATTGACTGTCTAGAAACCACCAAGGTTCCTAACAATAAAAAAAATGTAAAACGGTTGAGGATAAAAGTAATTGACTGCCTAATTTAATTATTTTGATTATTTTTAGTTGAGAATGAGCAAGAAAATAATTGATTTTGTAATACTCCTACAATATGAAATCTCTATTAGTATTAAAATATTTTCGTGAAATAAAGATAGCTATTAAAGTTTTGTCGTTGGATTCTTCAAGAAAATATTAGATCTATTATTCTCTTTTCTAATTGAAGTGATGCAGTCCAAAAACTTCATAATAATGGTGGAGACTAACTCTAAACATGATTGCTACATTAAAAGAATTTAAGAAAGTGTATTTAATTTACGTATTCTACATGTTTAGAATACGTAAATTAGACATCACATAAACTAGCTAGTTATAGGGCTATAAATAAGCTATATTGTTCGTGAACTACTTAGATCTCGATTCGATAAAAAGCTCGTTCGAACTCGTTTAGAGAAACTCGTTTATTAAACGAACCAAACTTGAGCATTATAGTATTCGACTCGTGAGCAAGCTCGTTCGCTAAAATTAGTATAAAATAATTAATTTTATAAAAGTAATATCTTTCATGAATTAAGTGTAACAATAATGATAAGTCTTTCTAATAATGAGAAAATTTAGAATTTGAGCTTGAATATGATATTAATTAAGAAAATAATAATTTTTTCTTTCAAAATAATAATAAATATTTTAAATATATTCCAAATTTACAAAGTTCGTTTAGGCTCGATTAAGGCTCGTTAAAGTTCGTGAACTTCAAAATGTTCGATAAAAAAGCTCGAAGCTTGACTCGATACTAAACGAGTCAAACTTGAGCATGATACTACTTGGCTCGACTAAGTTCAATTACAACCCCTAGCTACTAAGCTAGTTATGGTTGATGGAGGATAGTCTGAAGTTGTATGAACATGATTTTTTGAAGTGGGTGATGAACATTATTTTCAATAATGGTTGAATTATAATACGTTTTTTTATTTATTTTATTTTTTAAATTTGTTTTATTTTTTAAAAAGATAGCTTGCAATCATGCTCTTCAAACAACCACCCAAAATATAATTTAATTTATACAAGGAATTGGGATGAATAAAACAGTCTACAAATCAACCATTCACACTAAACTACTTATTCAATCCAATGGATTATACTCCTATAAAATAGCTTGCAACCACACTACTCATCAATAAACCAACTCCATTAAATTACTTCATTAATTTTTGGGACTTAGACTGATTTTATCCATTAACCCAAGACAAACTCATTTAATATACCTTAATTGGAAATTAAACCCTATTTAAGATGAGTAAATCTATTTGGGTATGGATAAAATCCGTCTAAACCGTTTAAGCCCGTCTAACGCAAGTTTTTACCTTAATTTTTTAGTTATAATAACTTCTATATCGTATAAAAAAACAATAAATTGTATTTCAAACCTTAATTTTTAGTTATAATAACTTCTATATCGTATAAAAAAACAATAAATTGTATTTTGAAATATTCTTCACCTACTAGTGAAATTGGAATTCGAAGTTGACATATTATGACAATCAGCACTCCTACTACACGAGTAGCTAATAAACACTAATTTTGTGAACATTTATGAGATGGCTTTATATGTTTAGAGAGGATAATATCACATATTCATGGTTAATTATCAATTATTTAAAAGATATACAAAAATGTTCATACAAAGTTAAAAAACTTGAAAAATATTATGTATGTGGTTTTTATAATACTAAAGCTAATAAATAGATACCGATGTAATTTATCCAACTAGCTAGATGTGACTTAATAATTTCTTCATAATTATTTTTGTCTTATTAATTTCCCTTTGAAATTTGAGTTACTCTCAACTAAATAAAATCAACTGCTAGATGATACTATATATATTTTTTTATTATGTATTTCATAACGAGTGGTCTTAATATTGTTGAATTTACGTGGCAACTTAAAAAAAATAATGTAATCAAGAGAAGGTAGCAGATAGCTTCAAAACTCTCTATTGATAAAGATCAATATATATATACAGATTAAATGTTGTAAAATTGGGCATGAATAATCAATTAATTACATCATTAGTTTGTAGCCCAAGAGCTCAAATACATGACTTTTCTGAGAGACTCCTCGGATTGCTTCATCTTGTGTTGTTGCCTCTTTGTGATCATCGCATTCGCAGAAGACGGTGAAAGCTTGTTAGAGTGAGCGTAAGATCTGAAATTGGATTTGGCCCGCTGCTGAAGAAGGCGCAGAGCGTAGTTCCATCTGCAAAAGCCCTGATCCTTGAGTGCCTCTACAGCGCCGACGCTCGCTGCTACGATCCATGCTCTTCTTGATGAACTCATTTTGATTTTGAATGTTTGATATGCAGGAAGAGATTGAGGTTTGCTTGTTTTGATTGTGGTGGTGATGGAGAGGGGAGTGAAAGAAGAGGTTTTTTTATATGGAGGAAAGATGGTGCAGCTGATGGTGATGGGCATAATAAATTACCAAACGGGGGGTAATTGGTGTGGTTTGGCCGCAGACAGAAACGGATGCCCCCAGTTTTAGAAAGTATTATAAATATACTATGTGCACGTGCCCCACATTACTTGGATTCCCCGGTTTTAGAGTCGTTACAATAAAATAATTACGTGCACCTGCCCCACATGGCATTTTTTATTGATTAGACAGATGTACCAACTCAATATATATATATATATATATATATATATGGAGCGGATCCAGTGAGAAAAGTCTTAACGTGAGAAAGTGAGAAAGATGCTTGATTGCATTCACGACATTGCTTGATTGTATTCAAGTCGTTGCTTGATTATGCTTTAGTTATTGCTTGATTATTTTGTTGCTTGATTACATTTTAATTATTGCTTGATTAAATATCAACCATTTATTTTTTTAGATCTGATGAACATGATTCATTCTTTTTTCTTACAGGGGGATTTTTTTTACATGATCCCTCCTCTATATATATATATACATATAATAGTGAATTGGTGAAAATGAAGTTTACTATGAGAAATAAGAATAGATCTTGTCTGTCCATATCTTGAAATTAATGAACATGATTGAATTTCAGCAATTTAAAAAGCACGACATTTTTTCCCCAATATCATGCATTAAAGGTCAAAATAGCAAAAATACATTATAAAAAACAAACAGCAACCTGCATTTTAAGCCCAATTTACTTCATTTTTACATAAATACGAATTAAAATTTTAAAATTACATTGCACTAACTGTCATAAGTTCATTGTTGACCATTGTTGGTCCCAAAATCAGAGTGCAAAACTGTGCAGCGGAAGTAAATAATGACAATTGCACTGGTTCGATAAAACAGAGTAAAGTCAGTTTTTGTGTAGAAGACTTAAGCTTAGGTCAGTTCTGGTTAAGTCAGTTTCACAGCATATACACTTCAATACTTAGAAGTATTGAATGTTTAAAAAGTTAGTTTGTGAAACAGAAAAATAGTGCAAGAATGTAAATAAAATTGTAAATAACACACAATATTTATAGTGGTTCAGATCTCAATATCCTACATCCACTCTTCAAACCCAAGGTCCGGATAATTCACTAAGTAAATACAAGCCTCCTTACGATCTATACACAGCCCGTCGGCACCTCCGTCCTTCGGTTAGCTGTGGCACTCGCCTAGGAACTCCTTGCAGACTCAATCTTCAGGTTAAAGTGAGGACGACACTCCGCAGCCTTCTTCCCGGTGGTTGGATGTTCATTGTTTTTCCCAGAACTCGGGTGGTTGGCATACCCCGTGAGAATCAGAATCCCAGACTAGAAAACCGACTGCTATGAATATATCTTAGAAAGATATATTCACCAAAGAAGAGCTTCAGCTTAGAGATTCAATCTCGTGCTAGGAGAAGTTAGCACAATGGGCAACTTGAGTCGGAGACTCAAGTCTCGTGTTAGAAAATACGGAAACTCAGAGAGTTTTTGCAGATAGATGGCCTGTTTTAATACCCTTTGTCTTGTGAGGACTTTCATATTTTGTAACCGTTTAAGGTTGAAGGGCTCTCCTTTATATAGAGGAGAACCTTTGGCATTTTGAATTTTTATTCATTAGGACACATAAATCCAGATGTTAGACTCATGAATTATATTGTCCAATCGTAGCCCAATAAGAAATAATGTTGTGGAGACCACCGTACTGAGGAGTGAGTTTATGCAGCGAATGAGATTTGATATTTGTACCTAAGAACTACAGCAAAAAGATTCGGCTATCATGAAGGCCATACTTGAGCTCACATATTAGAGATCCAAGAAGTGTAGGGCTGATCTATGGATCAAGCAAGCATAAAGGCGCCAACTCTCGGAGGAGCAAGTTCGGGCTTGGCTTATCAAAATTTGAGACTGCAGAGTTGAAATTGATGATGAGGAAGTGCCACCAGATGAATTAATAATAAAGCCTCCCAAGTCCATTCAGTTCAAGCCGACGCCAGTTATCATACCTCTTCCTGCTCCATTTCAAGTCATCAGGAGTTGTGAAGAAGATGAAGAAGATCAATCCTGTGTTCTCATCAATCGACACCCAATCATGAGATTGGTAAGGAAACTTTCACAGGAAATGATCGAGACATCCATCCATTAAGCTGAAATTGCTATTGTTGAATTTTAATGCCAATGGGAGTTGATAAAGATGGAGATTTAAGATAGAGCAACTCAAACCATGAAGGAACAAGAAGAAAAGGAGCTTGAAATTGCTGAATTTGAACGCCAATGGAAGTTACTGACCATGGAAGATGAGTATAGAGTAGCTCAAGATAAGAGGGAAGAAGAAGAAGAAGAAAATGAGCGTGCTGGCACAATTTTCCCGGTTGGCCATGTCATCAACATCACCCTGGATGAGCCAGGTGTTGAGAAGCTAGATGATTTGTCGACCACCGCTACTTCTCTTGAACCTTCCTCTCATGCACATAACCTTGTTGTCGGTGTGCTGAACTTCATCACCACTCAGATTGATGGCATGAAGCAAGAGTTCAAAAGCCAGTTTGAGGAGATCCGCACGTCAATTGTAGAAACCGAAGCTGAAGTCTCCCAGCTCTCCACTGTCATGGCTACCCTGATTGGTGTAGTCAAAGAGGGGGAAGATAAGCACAAAAAAGGAGGAAGTTGATCGCAGAGAGAGAGAAGAAACAAAAAAGAAGAGAAGAGAAATAGTGAAGCTTACTTGAGATAGCACAGCGGCTGGAAGC
This sequence comes from Plectranthus barbatus, assembly GCA_026898455.1. NCBI lineage: Eukaryota > Viridiplantae > Streptophyta > Magnoliopsida > Lamiales > Lamiaceae > Plectranthus > Plectranthus barbatus. Next base: position 12,727 of record JAPKLW010002830.1, on the reverse strand, counting down.
CCTGAAGAGAAGTAAGAATTTACTCTTGTTTTCTTTTTTGTCAGTTTTTTTAATGTACATGTAATGTTCCAATCCTTTGAATGAAATTTGAAGACAAAAGCTCAATGTCAAAACTTCTCGTTTCTCTTCTCTTGCTGAACTTACACATCCTATTGTAATCAACATGTTTTATTTTTCACTCTATGATCTTAATCGAGCAATATCTCTCCTATTGATGAGGAAGATTTTTATGGAGTCGGTTGTGCCTTAAGATTTGGATTCTCGGGTATTTAGCTTTGTCAGTTATTACTATGACTTGCTTTGATACCTTGTAAACTCGGGAAATCATCTATCATTTTTGCCACCTTAGTGAGGTATGACTTTGACAACACCAAAAAGGGGAAAACTGTTAGGAAGTGTCCTCCCTTATTTTTTATTATTTTGGTGTGTCAAGTCAGTACCAGTTTAGAGTGTCTCTAGATTAGCACTAACCTGTTCAAACTTGTAATATTCTGTTAGGATGTTTATTCAGTTATAATGGAGCTGATCAAGCTAAACTGTGTTAGAGAACTGATCCATCATTTTGGAATACAGAAGGAGTTAGAATAAACTGACTACAAGTTTGGAGAAACTGGAACTGACTACATGTTTGGAGGATCTAGAACTGGCTAACAGTTTGGAAACTTACATTCAGAGAAACTGATCGAAGTCACCATCTTGGACGACACCAATTTTCATGCAATCTTAACTCATCCATAGAGACAAAGAGAACAAGTTAGAGGAACCCTTAACAACCAGACTTTAAGAATGAAAATTCTTTAAAGTATGAAGACCTCAACAAGTTTCGATTCCTCGGACTGACAGAGCCGTTTTGATACAAAGCTACAGAGTCGACATCTATTATCAGAAAAGTAAGAACGGTGCGGATTTTAAGGAAATGCAACATGTCCTTCGCAGAAATGAGATACGCGTGATTGAACATCATCCATTATGTCTCTCAACGGCTCTAATTTCAAACTTCTCATACTTCGCCTATAAATAGATGAAGTGCCCAAGAAGAGAATGTTACCGAACTACAAAATTAAATCTCTGAGAAAGTACCAAAACTCTGCAAAAATGAAAACTCAAAGATTTTAAGTTTGAGGCTAATTCTTAACTTACCGTGTGCCATCTTTGGGCACGAAACTCGCTGCTTTCGAGCTTGAGTTATTTTCTTGGTTTTCTTAGTCATTGCCAATCTCCCGCAGTGATTATCACGAGCGTCTAGCCAACAAGTTTGATAGTTCCAGGAAGAACTTTAAGTTCCCAAGTTCCAAAAGGTGGTTGTGTGTTGTGCCCACATTCCAAGTCTGAGAAGCTGAGGAAAGTAACGACTTGGACGAGTGAGCTAGTGAACTGGTGGACATCGGCATGTACTAGCTAGCTATAGGTAGCAAGACCCGTTTGTAACCAAAAGCTTAGTGATTTTCAAACTTAAGGTCTGAAGAGAGGATGTAGGACTTTTGTGTCCGAACCTCACACTACTAAAAAATTGCGAATTTGCGACCAAAAAAAAGGTTCGTGATTTTGCGACCGACTAACAACAGAATTGCGACCGAATAGAAATTTTAAATATTACGACAGGATATTTCGTCGCATATTTTTTGCGACGGATTTGCAACCGATTTTTCCGTCGCTAAATTTTGCGACCAAAAATTCGGTCGCAAAATTCCTTTTTTTTTAAATATGTATATTTTTTAGTACGTATAAAGAATGATCTTATTGTTTGGTTCAGTGGTAACGCGCGAGGCACGCGTGCGGTAGGTGCCGAGTTCGAACCCTCTTCGCAAGCCACCAGATTTGATGGTTGGACCGGCCGGTTCAAAACTGGTTTAAAAAAAATTTAAAATTTATTTTCTGAAGGAAATTTATTTGCGACAGATTTGCGACGGAAATTTCGGTCGCAAATCGGTCGTAAAAATTTGCGACAGATTCAATTTTCGGTCGCAATTTTTTTTGCGACGGACAAAATCGGTCGCAAAACAGCAGTTTGCGACCGATTTGCAACCGATTTTTCCATCGCAAAAATGCAAATTTCTGGTAGTGTCTATAAATTCCTTTGTTGTACTTGCTTGGATTTAAAACTCAACGCTCTCTAAGTGTTGAAGTATATTTGAGTCAAACTTAAACATTTCAAACTCGTTAAATAATAAGTTTTATAAATACAAATTGGTGAGTTGTGATTACTAGTTTGTGAAGTGCAAGTTTATTATAAAATATTTTTTTTAAGTATCAATTCTGATCTTGGAACCAACAGATAATTTTATTAAAATACATAATTATAAAACTATATTGATAAAAGAATTGCTAAAGGTATAACAGTTTAAAGTAACTCACTTTTTTAAATACTGGGTGAAAAACAAATCTTTCACTGGCCTAATTAAATTTCTTTTAAGAAAAGTAAAGTTACACTATCAGTAATTCACTAGAAAAATATGTGCAACAAATCCATAAATCACATTGTTGAAAAGAAATGACAAATTATACAAGAAGAATTTATCTCTCCAATAGTCGTAGGATTTTGTATTTTATATTTTTTTTATAATTTTAATTTATTATAATTTAATTTAAGTATGTAAGTTTGATCTATAATATTTTAAGTAATTAATTTTCATTTTTTTACTAAATTTAATTATGAAAATTGATTAATTTATGACATAAAATTTTAGTTTTTGTTCTTAAAAATTAATTTCAATATGTTATATTATACTTAATTTTATGTTCCTTATAGCAATTTTAACTAATTATTAAAATTAATAATTGAGACAATAAAATATTTTGCTTATATCAATTTTAATTAATTATTAAAATTAATCATTGAGACAAGGCAACACCAAGTAGAACTATAAATGAACTGATAATTTGATCTACAGTCATGCAACAGATCCATATTGACATATTGCGCATTTAATTGTTACTTTTCTTTCATTCTATCTCGTGCACATTTAACAATTCGTGCAAAATTCAAAAAAAAAAAAAAAAACATGTTTTAAATTAGATCAACAGCGGTTTTACATCACAATACTTTTGTAGAATCGCAAGGCAATAAAATAAATGAGAGAGAATTGGAAGGAAATGACAAAAATTGGGAGGATGAGTGCCACGATAAGCAACAGCAGTGTTGAAGAACAAATTGATCTCAATATATGTGTCTCAAGATATATATATACACAATCATCTTGAAATTAAATGATGAATATTAGTATCAATTGGGGCCCCAAGTGCTCAAATACATAACTTTTCTAAGAGACTCCTCTGATTGCTTCAACTTCTCTTGATGCTGCTGCCTCTTTGCCGCCGGTGAAGGTCTGCTAGCCTGAGAGTAAGATCTGAGGTTATTCTTGGCGCGCTGCTGAAGATGTCGGAGACCGTAATTCCATCGGCAGAAGCCCTGATCTTTCAGCGCCTCTACGGCCCCAACGCTCGTTGCTACTAACCAAGCTTTGCTGGCTGAGCTCATTTTGAATTGAGAATTTAGGGTTTTACTTTGAATTGGGATCGAGGGATGGTACTGTGATTGTGTGTGCTGATGGTGGGATGTGAGAGAAGTGGTTATATATAGAGTGATGAGAGTTGAGAAGAAGAGTAGTTTGGCCGCAGACGGAAAATCGAAGCACCCTGTTTTGTAGCATAGCATTTATTAATTGCTATGTGCGTGTGATAGATAAAACCAGTTGTCATATTCTTAGGGAGATGTAGCTTGACGCTGATTTGGAGGTTATATAATATTATTTTTGAATATGTAATTTATTTTGATTATTTTTAGTTGAGATGAAGAAAGAAAGAATTGATTTTTTAATATAATACGAAATCTCTATTATTATTAGAATATTTTCGAGAAATTAAGATAGCTCTTAAAGTTTTTGGGTAGTCATCAGAGAGTGGGATTTTTTGAGATGATGTGGATATATGTTATGATAAGATTTAAATGAGCAAGGAATTTTAGCTACAGTTTAACATTAAAGGAAGTGGGATCAGTTTTGAAGGCTCTGTGATTTTTTGTGAAATTGGATGTTATCTCCAAAAAAATATTGGACCAATTATTTATTTATTTTTTATTCAAATGTGCAGTCCAAAAAATCCATCATAATAGTGGAGGTTTCCGTGACTAACTCCAAACATGATTGTTACACTAAAGAATTAAGGGAAGGATATTTAATTTATGTATGTCATATATTTAAAGAAGTTAATGAAATTATACATAAACTAATTAAGATTGATGCAGGATATTACGATATTATATGAACATCGATTTTTTTTGAAGTGGGTGATAAACTATTTTTTTTTTTATAGTTGAATTATAATACTCCCTCAGTTCCGAAACAATTGTCTTGTTTTCCTTTTTCGTCCGTCCCAAACAATTGTCTTCTTTCTTAAAATGGAAAGTTAATACACACTCACTAATAAAATACTACTAATTTCCTCTATCTCTATTCGCATTGGTATCTGTGTCATTTCCAAACCAGACAATTGCTTTGGGACGGAGGTAGTATGTTTTTTTACTTAAAAAAAAAAAAAATAGCTTGCGGCCATACTCTACAATCAATCACTCAAAATATAATTGAAATAATACAAGAAATTGGGATGAGTAAAACCCATTCACAATAAACTACCAATATAATCCAATGGATTATTAATTACTCCTATAAAATAGCTTGCAACCGCACTACTCATTAATAAATCAACTCCATTAAACTATTTCATTAATTTTTTAGTTATGATAACTTCTATATCGTACAAAAAACATTGAATTGTATTTTGAAAATTATGTTGAAATGTTCTTTACCTACAAGTGATATTGAAATTCGAATTAGACACATGTAATGACAATTAACACTCCTACTACACGAGTAGGTGATAAACAATAATTTCGTGAACATTTATGAGAGTTTTGATATGTTTAGAGAGGAATATAATACTCCCTCCGTCCCGGTGAAGTAGTCCCTTTTCTTTTCGGCACGGGAATTAAGGGTTGTGAGTGTAGTAGAATTAATATTTTATTGGTGAGTGTGAAAAAAGTTACAATTTTAGGAAAATGGGACTATTCTATGGGACAAACAAAAAAGGAAAATGGGTCTACTTCAATTGGACGGAGGGAGTATCACATTTTGATGTCTCCAAGGTTCATTTTCCATTTATTTAGAAGGCATCGCGAAATGTGTATAAAAAATTGTTCATACCAAGAAAAAAACTTAAAAAATATTATGTCAATTCGTTGTACTACTAAAGCTAATAAATAGATAGGGATGTTGCCATTTATCCAACTAGATGAGATTTAATAAATTTTTTCATTATTATTTTTTGTATTATTTAATCTGGTAAAAACTGAATAATCGTGCTCTTTCAATTCGGATATTCAGTAAATCTCAGCTTATTAGTGGTATTAATTATTTCCCTTTGAAATTGAGTTACTCCCAACTAAATAAAACAGCTAGATGCAATCATGATACTATATATTTACTTTAATTATGTATTTCATAAAGTGTGGCCTTAATCATACGTGGCAACAACATGATAATAATGTAATCAAGAAAAGGTAGCAGATATATAGCTTCAAAACTCTCTATTGATAAAGATCAATATATATATACAGATTAAATATTGTAAAAATGGGCATGAATAAATTAATTGGTAGCCCAAGAGCTCAAATACATGACTTTTCTCAGAGAATCCTCGGATTGCTTCATCTTGTGTTGTTGCCTCTTTGTGGCAATCGCATTCGCAGAAGACGGTGAGAGTCTGTTAGTCGACTGAGCGTAAGATCTGAGATTGGATTTGGCCCGCTGCTGAAGAAGGCGCAGAGCGTAGTTCCATCTGCAAAAACCCAGCTGATCCTTGAGTGCCTCTACGGCGCCCACGCTCGCTGCTACGATCCATGCTCTTCTTGATGAATTACTCATTTTGATTTTGCAAAGAGATGTGTATGTTTGATATGCAGGAATAGATTAAGGTTTGCTTGTATTAAATGTGGTGGTGAGAGAAGAGGTTTTTTTATATGGAGGAAAGAAAGTTGGTGCAGCTGATGGTGATGGGCATAAGAAAGAACCAAACAGGGGGTAATTGGTGTGGTTTGGCAGCAGACAGAAACGGATGCCCCCAGTTTTAGATAGCATTATAAATATACTATGTGCACGTGCCCCACATTACTTGGATTCCCCAGTTTTAGAGTCGTATGATAAAATTACTACCTGCACCTACTCATATATATATATATAATATACTAAAAGAGTTCCGGTCAACATAATCAACATTTCCTATTTCCCTTCAAAATTATTGAAAAGCGTGTGATAAAAAATAAATTTTTTTTCAATTATTAATTGATAGTTGGAGTCCCAATCTATGTAATGTAATATATTTAAAAATGTGGGTTTGTTAAAAAAATATATATTACAATTGCAAAAGATGTGTGAGTTTTTAAATTTTTATATATTTATATTCAGAATTGATTTAATTTAAAATTTGTTAAAATTTATATAAATTGAATTAAATAATAAGTCAACTTTAGGTTTTTTAAATTGCAAAAATTATTTGGAAGAACAACAAAACAAACATATTTGCAATGTAATTTGAATATTGAATTCTCAATTCTCATTTTTATTATTTTGATTTTAAATTAATATTAGTTTGAGAAATTAGTTCATTTCAATTTATAATATCTATTTATTTTACAAAGATATTAAATTGGTAAAATGAACAAACTTAAAAATTAAACCATAATTTTTGGAGTAAGATATTATATTATAAATATGGACAAATATTGTAATTCAAATTATAATTTTATAAGTTTATTAGACAAGTTTAGTATTTTTCATTGATTTTTATGTAATAAGTAATTAGTATTATTTTAACCTGACTATTATAATATTTTTACTCAAACTAGAAAAAAAAATTGTGATTATTTGTATACGTACAATAGAAACGTAAGTTATTATTCAATAATGTGAATCATATTATTTTGAAGAATATTTGTTCGCGCAACGCGCGAGTTTAAAATCTAGTAATATACTAAAGGAGTTCCAGCTTTTCCCTCCAAATTTTTTGAAAAGTGTGAACATATTAAAAAATTATTAAATAAATTAATATTGTTTCTACAATTATGGTTAAAATATATCAATATATATAATTTAGTTTTACAAAATTATTAAAAACATTGCATAAATGCAATTATTTAGCAAATTAACTTTAGAGTTTTTAAATTGCAAAATAATTTGAAACAAACGACAAAATAAACATGTTTGCAATGTACTTTGAATATTAAAATTCTCATTTCATTATTTTAATTTCTAAACTCATATTATTTTTTGGAATCAACACATTTAATTTTTAATATTTATTTTATTTTCCAAGAACCTAATATTTATAATTTTATAAATGTTAGACATTGAGTCGATAAAATGAACTAACTTAGAAATTAAACTATATTTTTCGGTGTAATATATTAAATTAAAAATATAGACAAATATTGTGAGTTAAATTATAATTTTGTAAGCACTATGTTATGTTTGTAAAGTTGATAATGTTAGGAGTATAAACTTAAATACTTATATTTTGAGTACAACTCCTAGTGAATAACATATGTGATGATAATTTATTAGACAAGTTTAGTACGTATTTTTGATAGATTTTTATACAATATATAATAAGTATTATTTTAAGCGAACTAAAATAATATATTCACTGAAACATAAGTTATTATTCAATAAAGTATATAATATTATTATCATAATATTTTAAATTAGATTATTTGTAAATTATTATGAAGAACATATGTTTGCGCAACGCGCACGGGTATAAATCTAGTATTATACTAAAGGAGTTCCACAAAACTCCCTCCAAAATTTTTGAAAAGCGTGCACAAAAAATTATTAAATAAATTAATGATATTTTCACAATTATTATTTAATGGTAGGAACATGTTAATCTATTTAATATATTGAAAAATGTGCATGTTAAAATAAAATGATTCTCTTTGAAAAAAATATTAGAAATTATTTAAATTAAAAAATAATTTAATTTTAAAATTGGTAAAACTTTACATTAATTGAATCATTTAGCAAATATACATTAGAGTTTCTGAATTGCAAAAGTTATTTGAAATGAAAAACAAAACAACATGTTTGCAATGTAGTTTGAATATCATAATTCTCATTTTATTATTTTAATTTTGGATTAATATTATATTGAGAAATTAGTGCATTTTAATTCATAATATCTATTTATTTTTACAAATACAACCTAATAACTTTAATTTTATATATGTTAGACATTAAGTTGGTAAAATTAACAAATTTAGAAATTACACTATAATCTTAAGTGTAAGATATTATATTAGAAATACAGACAAATATTGTAAGTAAAATTATAATTTGTGAGCACTATATTATTTTTGGAAATTTGGCAAATGTTAGTTGTGTAAATGCAAATACTTTTATTTTGGGTATAATTTTAAATAAATATTATATGTAATGAAAGTTTATTAGAAAAGTTTAGTATTAATTTAATTAAACTACTTTATTATTTTCTATGTGGTCATTTATATACAATAGAAATAAATTATTATTTAATAAAGTAAATAATATCATGATATTTTTGAATAAATACTTTCTACATTATTTCGAAAAATATTTGTTCGCGCAACGCGCGGGTGTAAATCTAGTTCTTCATTGATTAGACAGACATACTAACCCCAAAAAATACTACTCCTTCCCAATCAATTAATCTTATAGTATTAACCAAGCATAATAATTAATATATGTGAATATAATAAAATTAGTAAAATATTAGTAAATATGAAAAAATTATCATTTTATAAAAAAGTAGTGCTAAATGGCCAGAATCCGCTAGCCAGAATTTTAGACAGAACAATTCTATTGGACCAACTAATTTACATTAAATTAATGTAATTAAAGCTTCAATATAATTTGACTATCATACCCTTTCTCCGTCTAATTGACAACACTTAATGTACCAATATGATTACAACTTACACCACTTTCTATATATTTATATAAATATATAATATTCAATTAAAATAAACTATATAAGATATGCATTACATAATATTACGATTAATAATTATCTAATGTATAGTATTATATATGCATGCTAAAAAAATTATGTTAATATAGCTATAATAAATAATCATCATACTTAAAATAATTTAAAAAATTAATTTCTTAAAAGTTATGCATATGGATGGAAAAGTATAACTATAACAAAATTAAATTCTAGAGCAAATAAATCAAGTTTATGGATGTGAATTGATAATTTGATACTGATAAGGTAAGATTGAGAAAAATAATATGGATATGATGAATATTTTTAGAGTATATTTTAAGTAATTTTCAGGAAATAAATATAAAAATAATGGTTTAATTAAATCTCAAAATATACATATTTAATATTTAAAAAATAAACCTAAAAATGAGAGCTTATGATTTAATTAGATAGTGGAGACTTAATTTCATTCCTATACATCTCAAATTATATCTTACATCATTATTCTTTAAATAATAGTGGAGACTAATTTCAATTTTAAATTATTGTGTAGTTACTATATTATTGCATCTCAATTAGAATTATTAATTATATCTTACATTATTATTCTTTAAATAATAGTGGAGACTAATTTCAATTTTAAATTATTGTGTAGTTAGTATATTATTGCATCTCAATTAGAATTATTAATTCTTTCTTATGAACATATTGTTCATTAATTACTAATAGTTTTAATTTATAATATAGTGTCGTTCGTGTGTTATCTCTGATTAAATCTTATGATGTGGTTTGTTTAAAGAATAGTGTTGAATTGAATTTAATGTAAGAATTTATAATCTCAATCTTATACTATAATATTAAATATATTTTATCCTACTTTAAATTAAGTATTATTATTTTATATTTATTTGCATTTCAAAAAATCACAAAATGTAGACTT
>JAPKLW010002829.1:0-62600 GCA_026898455.1 Plectranthus barbatus | reverse complement strand
TCTGTGCCGAACACAAACCAGACTAATGTTGCGGGACGGAGGGAGTATTAAATAATTCAAAAATCTAGGAAAATAACACTTATTTGGGAGATATGTATATATACCTCTTTATTATGAATATATCTTTATTTTATTGGGCTTCACCAATAATCCGGACCGAGAGTTTTTGTTAATAAGCCGAATAATTTTTACCCATAACAAACTGTATCTAAAATTAGTGGCGTATCTAACAATTATTTTTAAGGGGCGCCCTACAACATTTTTACATTGAAAAAATTAGAATTAAGCAAAAACATCATTCATAATACTAATACTAATAATAATAATAATAATAATAATAATAATAATAATAATAATAGTAATAATAATAATAATATATGAAAACTCATACACAAAAATTAATTTTGATACTACATAAAAATCTAAATATGAAGACTTAAACATAAAAATTCTTCAACCCTCTTCTTCCTTAATCTCCTCACAACATATTTTTCTTCAACTTCAATATCTCATTCTTTACAATAACTCATTGATAAATAGAGTTATCTCATAAAAATATCATGATATTTTATTATTAAATCGAAGAAGTGGGGTTGAAGTTCTCTCCAACCTCTACTTTCTTACACCAATGTCTAGAATAAGAATAAATCAAATTATACGATAAAAGTTTTAAATTTTGCTTACGTGAGTCATGGCTTGACCCAACTATTTATTAAGAGAAAAGCTAAACTTAAGTCTTAAATAGGTTTAAAACTTCAAATTAAACCTCCCACGGACGACCTATTTAGATTAGACTAAGACTTATATAATCAACTATTCTTTTCTTTTTCTTTTAATTTTTTTTATTTAGAATTATAATTAAAACATCGAAAATGAAATGTCTTACATTATAATTGGATCCTACCAAATCCACTTACCAAGTTGATTTTTCTTTATCAAACAAAATCATAAAACCAGGATGTAGAGAGTAACTAGACAACATAATCTTTAGTTCTCCACAAATTTGACTTCATTCCTTTGTAAACTAATTAATGTGATGTCTGTGACAAAATCGTGCATATATACTTGTTAAAAATGAAAAATATTTAAATTTGCCACCCACAAGAGGGTCCAATATATATTTTGATACCCAAAAAATCATAATAGGCCTAAGAATGTTTTGAAATATTTTGAGATACATTATTTCTGTAAATCCGAAGCTCATATGGGCTGAGGCCCAATTAGATACACGCTATATTAGGATTAAAGCTTAATCTGGACTGTCCAACAATGTAATTTAACACAATATTTTTGTAATATATATATATATATATATATATATATATATTATTTATTAATAATCAAATTTCAATAAATCTTATTGTATGTAATCAAGTATTTTATGTTTTGACGGTTGTAAAAGAGAATAAATCTCATCCTTTAATTAATTGGATTAACAACCAGATCCAATTTTTTCCCATATGTTCTACTAATTTTGATGGATTTTTTGGAAAGTTAGGGGTATTTAAGTAAATTTGCATCAAAATATTCTTTTTTCTTTCCTCTATATTTTTCTCTTCTTTCCTCTAAAATTGATGTAAAACTTTTTAAATGAATATAACCCACTTAATTTGAAATTTCTTCCACATAATATATATCAAAGTAAAAAAAATTCTCCGATCTTTCAAATGAAACCATATGAAATTTCATATTTTCACCAAAAGATTTGTACGAAAATCGGGAGTTAATAATAATATGCACAGCACAACTCAAATAGTGATCTCTTAAATTCTTAAAATACATTAAATCTTCCTATAAAAATATGATTTAATTACAAATGCATTGTGTTATGCTGTAAAATGCATAATATTGAGCAAACCCCAAAATTAAATAGTTGTAAAAATGCATCAAAATACTATATTAATACACAAGAATATTGTACATAATATATGATGGAATTGACTTGTAAAAAGGAAAAAAAATCATTGTCAAAGTTTAGGAGTTTACTCTTCAATGCAGAAGACCTAAATTAAATATTAACATTAATTAACTAAAACTAAATGATCAGATATATTATTATTTAATATATGACGATACTTTGTCATCGGATCACATCATTACAATCCCCTACATTATAATTAATTAAATAATATTAAATTCTTTAGTGGAATTATTAACTAACTTATTGGATGAGGTAGATTTTGTAATCGCGTCACTGTCAGTATATAATTAATAATTATTTAATTTATCTTAGAAGTAATATCAAATGGAACAAAGATCCCACTATTTTGGATAAGTTCAGCAGAGTCACAAACACATCAAATTAGATCATAGTTTGGGTTTTGGTTAATTATTATATTAAATCCAAATAACATATCCCTTTATCCTAAATCAGAGAGTCAAACATGCAACAAAAATTATTACTTGATTAATGTTCAAAACTAATTATTCCTTATGAATTTTGATTATCTTCGTTGAAGTTAGTTATCTCTTTAAATTAACTGATTTTAGATAATATACACCAACAACTTAACAAATTACTGGATTTCAAATCAATAACATAAATAAAGTGCACAGAGTTGTTGTCTATGAACGAAGAACTGAAGCAAGCAAGGAAGGCTTTCGAGGTTGATGAAGAGAAACTGGTTTCAGAGAAGAACTTAGTGTTTCTCCCTTTGCGTAAAATCGTAAGAGTCCACGAAAACGAATGCATGCGAGCAAACAATTGGCCTATGATGTTTCAGAATTCCGTGGAAAAAATTGGTTTGAATTTTTACTATAGTTGAGGATTTGCGAATTTTGAAGCAATTTTGAGGTTTATATATCAACTAAAATTAAATAGTTTGACCTTCTCAAAAAAGTTCCACTTAAGTAATTAACTTAACCCATAATTACTTACAAAATTAAACCATAGTTGCCAAAGCATATACGTTCTAGAAATTGGGGGCGATGAGCTGTTAAGAGTATAGTTGGGCTCGAGTTGAATTCATAAACTCTAAGTTCAAGCTTAAATCCGAAAACCTAAACCTAGCCGAGAATATTCTTGATCTTTGTTTTCTTGGCATCCGTCAATGAGGTTGGAAAAATAACCACAAAAGTGACGTACAAATTGCCGTTCTTGTTCTTGAAATGTGCCGGCATCCCCTTACCATTGAACTTGATCCCCTCACCTTTAAACTTTCTCTTTTGTTTTGGTTTTGTAATACCTTGATCCAAAATGATTTAAAAAAAAATTCACAACCTTCAATTTCCCCATCACAATCGAGTTGTAACACTTACAAAAGAATGAGAATGTTGGCTCAGATGGGAGCTGATATCCACCAAATGTTCATCAACATGCTTAATGATCATATCAAAACTAAGGAGAGCTTGAACCTAAAAAAATGGTAACTCTTATTATTCGGTTTAGATCATTGACTTTTGCACAATCAAACATAAAACAAAGAGTTAAAAGAATGTTCAAAGGCGAAAATTACCAAAATGATAGTCACGGTTGTATAGAGATCATTGCCTTTTCTGAAAAAATGAAAGGCAGTAGATATCTTGAACTGCATATAACCATCAAAGTTCCAGATCATAATAATAAAGAAACATTAGTCTGTGTTCTCAACACATAAACTGCAACAAGGATAGGATGAAATGCATGATTTGTCAAATGAAAGAAAGATAGACAAACAAAGATGACTTACTTGCCCATCCTGCATTCATTTCTCGATATCCACAGCCTTGTCCTGGTGGTTGCCATTGTCTGTGTGCTCACCATTACCCTTGTCCTGGTGCTTGCCATTGACTGTGTGCTCACCCTTACCCTTTTTCTGGTCACTGTTGGGAAAATGTTCTATTAAAAAAAAAAAAAAGTCAGAAACGAACTAAAAAAGCTTTTTTTTTTTAAAAAAAAAATATGTGATCAACCTTTTTTAGCAAACTCTTCTTCCCTCTTCCTTCTTGCAATTTCTTTTGGATCCTCGTCCTCCAGCTTCTTCGCATACTTCTTCCTAAAAGAGCATCATCAATCCAAAGAAAATAACAAATAACATCCAAAATAAAAATATACCTTTTATTTTCATTATGTTTTCCTCTCAGCCATTCAGTCGTTTGATCATCATCTAAATCTTCGGGGTGTGGACAATTGTGACCGTCTAAAAGCTCTTGAGTGCGAAACCTATTATGAAAACCACGCGTGAGGCCCTACTGAGCCTTCTCGCACATCCATTGGCCACATGCGCGCCGAGTCTTCTCGGTAGCTCTAAGATTTCCCACAAGGCCCCGACACCCTGTCGAGTTCCCTCAATCACCCGTCGAGTTTTCTAGGCAGCCTTCACTTTTTCTTGAAAGGGCCGCACTCTCCAGCATTTGACACCCGTCGGGCTTCACATCCCGTCATACTTTCCTGCACATACTCGAAACCCAGCGTCCGGCTCCCGCAGCCTATCTCTCGGCCAGCTCCTGCACCCATTTCTTGGCCAGCTCCTACAGCCTATCGAGTTTTCTCGGCCATGTGCGCAAGTCTGTGCGACATGACCCGACCTCGCCCGCACGGCTAGGACAACACGCGGGCATGATCCGCATCATGCCCGCACCTTCTGACATTGCACGCCCACACTCACACTATCAACCGACACTTGTGCACGCATCCCATACTACGCCGCAAGCCCTTATACTCGTGCTAATGTCCCATACCACCTGCACAAGAACTCGACCAACCCTATAAATACTTCGCGCCATCACCCGACGAGTATTTACTAACCCGTTGCATACGGGACACCACACCCGCACGGTACTCGTCTGCCTGCTCATTTTCCACAAACACTTGACCATTTTGTGCTTGATCTCTCATCCATGCACTAACTCGACCACATACCAAGTTTTTCCCGTTACTGCTCACCCAAGGCACCCGTACAGTGCATTGCACCATCTTGCCGAGACATTCTCCGTGACTCGATCATTCTCGGCCACTCCTATAATTAAGGGTGTAAGAGACCACCCCCGTCAAAGCTGGGTGACATCCCCGTCGCCTCGGAGGGATCTAATTCTTTTGACGAAGGTAATACTTGGATCACACTGAGGCTTGGTATATATGTTGGGGTTTAAGACCACCGCATTCAAATCATCAATAATGAACACAAGCAACAATCACCAATGAGCCAATCAAAGTAACAACACAAGAATTTTAGCGTGGAAAACTCTCGAATAAGAGAAAAACCACGGGACCTGTAGGCCGCTTAAATCATCCACTATATATCCAACAATAATGGGTACAACCAAATCCTCCCTAGCTCAACAAACTAGAGGCACACAATCAACATCAAGATCAAATACGCAAGACCTTGGTACACAATAAATCCATCAAGATTAAACACCTAATCTTGGCTACTAGGAAGAAACAAGATAAAGAGAGATAAATAATACCAAAAAATCTGCTGTCTGTTTCCCACGAGCAGACCGCCTTAGAGAGCTCCAAAACTGATCTCCACCGTTCAGAATGAAGGCAGGGGAGTCACGAACATGCTGTCAAATTTTCGTGACGATCCAACGGTGCAATCTCCGGCAATTGACGTTTTTCTGAGACTGCTACAGTGATTCTGAACCCTTTCCCCTCTCTCTGTTTCTCTCACTCGTTTTTCTTTCTTCCTACTACTTACACTCTGATTCAGAAGACTTCTCTTTATTATCTTTTGTTTAAGATAATAAAACCCCATTTGGGCTTATTTTGGTCAAGCCCACATAGTGTGGACTGACCCAACAATATAATCATCCTCATGCTTTTCAACTGGCTTAACCATAGCAACGAGGGCATTAATTTTTACCTTTTTTGGACACTCACTCATCCGGTGGTTTCCATCACATATGAAACACCCATGCTTCTTGCATCCCATCGTACCAACTTTTGGTTCATTCCCTTTATCAACCCTTCTTTGAAGTGACTCGTCTTTTCCCCTTGAAAAGTCCCTAGTCTTCTTCTTAGACAGATTGATTGAACCCGCAGACTCGTAATCCACCAAACTATCCACAACAGCCACGACATATTGCAAAGTCTTCACCCCTTGGCGCCTCAATTCCATTTGTGCCCAAGGCTGCAACCATGCAAGGAAATTACAACTTGTCTTCCTCGCTCATGTATCCCACGTCTAGCATCAAGTATCTGAATCTTTTAATATAGTCACGACGGAGTCCCCTTGCTTCAGCCTTCTAGTCGCATCTCGGGCCATCCAAGATGTGTTGGAGGAAGGAAGGAATTGTTCACGCAATTATTTCTTCATTTCATCCCACGTTTGAATTGTTGCACGCCCTTCATGAGTACTTTCAGCCAATCAGGACCTCCACCAAAGTTTAGCATATTTAGAAAGATACATACCAGCAATAGTAACCCATTCTTTGTCGAGGATATGGACGGCTTGGAAATAGGCCTCCACATCCCACACAAAATTCTCCAAATCCTTGGAACTTCGAGTGCCTTCAAAAGACATAGGTTTGGGCTCTTTAACTCTTGAATTCGATCCCCCTTCCGAGTTCCCCATGTCACGCTTAACAATTCGAAGATCATCAAGAAGCTCTTCCAATTTTTCATTGACTGAATCTGCAAAGGCTTGCATGTCACCCGAATTCGTAGCAATTTGCCCTTCGCTTTATGAAGGCAAATCAGTGAGTTCTTGTTGCATATAGTCCAGTCTAGCCTACATGTAATGCACTCGGTCTGTCGCGGGCGTTTGATCCCCATCCACCGTCAGATTTCCCAAGAACCTTTCAAGTTGGGCAACTCGCTCTTCCAACGCAGCGAATTCACGCTGTTGCACCACCTTCCCACGGCCAACAACTTGAAAATCAAGTAAAAGTTCGAAACTCTTACCAACAGTTCGATAAATCCCCACGATTAAGCCGACAACAAAGTTTGCATGACCTTTGCCAAGCCATACATGCCTTCTACCAGCGAAATCCGGTCAGAAACAACACAAGCCTGACTCAGATACTAAATGTCACACGACTGTTTTCCTTAGATTTTTGCCCTGTGCAACATTGATTCCCCACGAACCAACCAGCATTCCTCACGATGCACTCGCATTTTTTAGGTTTGTAGCACTCACTTAGAATTTTCTCACAAGTCCCCCAAATTCCCTTAACACAGCGGAACAAAAATAAGGCATCTTAAAAGCTTTACATGAAATGAAAAAGTTATAATCTCGAGATATCTTGCATGTTAATTAGGAGATTTTACACGTCCAGTATTGTTATTACTGGAGTATCTCTTTTAATTAGCTAATTATAGGATTATTTGATTGGTTATGTATTACCGTATTTCTGTTCAATCCTTTATTCATAGCCTTGGAGGAAATGCAATTATTTAATAACTTAATTTGACTCAATTATATTAGGAGAAGCTTAAGTTGATACTGTTTTCTATAAAATTAAAATAATATTTGTGTTGTGAATTTTTATAAATGAGGAACTCATTGAGCATGTGTATATATACATAGGGCAGATATAGTATATGAGAATCTTGCTGGTCAACGATTAATAAGTTTATTTCATATCTATATAAATATAATCGAATAAAATTATAATTCACAAGTTGGTTTAATTAAATATAAATCATCAAATTAAATGTAAGAAACCCTACACGTCCCTCTCATGCTACCACAACTACAAGTACAACACTCTCCTTTATCCACTCACACCGAAATTGGAGAATTAAACATTTTTATTAAAAATGTGCTTTTGCGAAATCGTTTAACGGATTTTATTTAGTAAGGTCAATATATATATATTTTCATGTTTACTTAAATTATAAATTAAGCTAATTTATTTTACAAATCATACTTGCTAAATTATAAGTTATACTTATGCATTGTACACAAAGTATGGTTTGTGAATTAAAAAATGTATTATTCCTATATAATGTATAAACTATAAAATTAAACAAGAATCATTTGTGAACTAAACAAACATAATTTATAAACTAAACAACCTTGTCCCCTATCGGGACGCATTAATTTTAGATGGATATTTAGATGTATGAGTTTAATAAATGTATTTTATTGATTTAATTATTATATTCTCCAATGAATTTTTGCGCTGAATTTAGAGTGGAATAGTGAAGTGTTTTACTTTTAACTATATTATATTCAATTAATTATGAATTTGAAGATTGTTGAAAACATCTCCTTTTCTATTTAAATACTGTAGTGTAGTTTAAAAAATTTGACTGATTTCATAAAATATGGAATCATTAATGGATAATTATTGAAACAAAAGTTAATTAGTAGATAAGATTGAGTTATAGAAACAGACAAATAACTACTCGCTTAAAAAAATACAAGCATGTCCTTCTCATATGATATCACAAAAACTTCGTTTTTATCCAATCGCAGGCACTCCAAATTAGCTCTATTAATAAAACTTTTACAAGGTCAATATCTTATAATATTGTATTAAAAAAAACTTTCCTCAATGCTATCTAAAAAAGTTTGTTCATAAATTTCAAGAAAACAAAAATGTACATTAGGTAAAGTTTCACTCCGTTTCACGTAGAACTGCCCTATAAAATGAGGGATACTTTTATCGTTATTATGGGATAATTTATGATGCTTTTATCTTATGAAATATTTAATACACCTCACACAAGCAACATGAAATTATTATACAAAAAATCATTAATTACAACTAATATTGAACATAGCAATTATTATAATTTGATCAGCTCATGTTAGGTTCCATTTATATCTACAAAACTATTGAGGTTAGTCCGAGTTGGGAACACGCACGTAAAAGACAAGAGCTGAGTTCCCACGTGCATGGGTGCATGCAACTACACAACAATTTTATATTGGTTGTTTTTGAGTTTGTTATGAGTTAGTTAGGATATTTTCAGATTCTAGAGTCTTCACTCACGTAGTATAAATAGAAAACGGTTGTATGCTGATTTGATCTATCACTTTTACATCAATGAAATCATCTTTCTGAGATCCACATTCATCTTATTTTTTGGATCTTCACATGGTATCAATCACAGGAATTCGATCCTGATAATTTTTTGTTTTCCATGGCTGCCTCTACTGAAGATGCTCTCTACGAAGAACAGCTCTTCCTTCATGGTTCGGATCATCCAGGTGTAAGTTTGGTTTCTTTCCCTTTGACCGATTCTAACTACCGTATGTGGCGAATCGCGGACCGCCCTTACCTCCAAGGATAAAATGAGTATGGCGGATGGTTCATGTGTTTGTCCGCCGTCTACATCGAAGTATTTTCGTAAATGGAAGAAGGTTGATTGCATGGTTCTCTCATGGTTGAAATCTTCCATATCCAAGGAGTTAGTGAATCAGTTTGCGTATGTGAGTTCGATGTCGGTTTTATGGCGAGAGCTTGAAGAAAGATACAGTGTCACTAATCTTTCCCTCCTCTATCAAATCAAGCGTGATATTACTATCATGAAGCAGGATTCATGTGGTGTGACCGATTTTTATGGACGTCTCAAAGATCTCACTGATCAGTTGGAAGCATTACGACCTGGTATTGATTGCGAAAGTATTGCGCGTAAATACTCCGGCAAATCTGCTGAGTTTCTGCTGGGTGTTCGTGCTGCACTTGGTGATGCTTCATATGTATTTGAGTCTATTAGGTTGGAAGATCGGGCGATGGAATTTCTGTTAGGATTGAATGATTCTTTCTCCGTTGAGAAGAATCAGGTGCTGCTCACAGAACCTTTACCCTCCATTACCAGAGTTTATTCTATGATGCTCAAGGCTGAGCAAAATCGACATGTTGCTGAGAATTTTCACATGACCAATGATAATGTTGCGATGCATGCTAAACCGCAGTGGTCTCGCGATTCACACCGTCCTCGCCATTTTCAGAGACATGATTATACTCCTATTGTTTGCTCTCATTGCAAACGTACTTTGCATTCTGTTGACAAGTGTTTCAAACTTGTTGGTTATCCGGATTGGGTGGATCCGAACAAGCGCAAAACTCCTCCTCTTGCAGCCATGGTGTCTGATAGTCCTTTGGACTGGAATGAAGGCACTCAACCTTCCACATCTTCCGCTGCCGACTCGGTGAATATTGCATTTCTTCCTGAATTCGCAGGTAGCTCTCTTTCCACTTGCTGTAGTTCTATGCTTGATAAATACATAGATGTAGACTCTTGGATTGTTGATACTGGAGCCACTAGTCACATGTGTAACTCACTTGCCTTGTTAATATCCCCTACACATGCCTCTTCTATAATTCCTGTTTGTCTTCCTGATGGGAGTGTGCAGCATGTTTCTCACACTGGTAATTCAGTCTTATCCAGATTTCTCACTTTACATTCGGTCCTTTACATTCCCTCGTTTAAGTTTAATCTGCTTTCTGTACATAAAGCTTCACGGGACTCCAATCTGGGTTTCTCTTTCTTTGGTGATTGTTGTTTTGTACAGGACCTTAAATCTAAGACTGTCATTGCTGCGGGACACATATTAAAACACCTCTACATCATCAATTCCAATTCATTTCAGCCTTCTGTCATACATGCTGCTCAGTCCAAGATTGCTTCTCATTCTATGTTTCAGTCTTCTTTTATATCCTGTAATCTTTCCATTAATGTAGCCACATGGCATTCTCGGTTGGGACATCCTTCACATAAAGTGCTTACTCATCTCAAATCTTGTATTCCTCTTTCTCTTCCTGATGAGGTTCCACATTGTGATGTATGCATTAAATCCAAACAGCACAGTGATCCCTTTCCTCACAGTCAAATAAAGAGCACTGCATGTTTTGAACTTCTCCATCTTGATGTTTGAGGACCGTATCGAATTATCTCTCGGTCTGGTTCACGTTTTTTCCTTACAATTGTAGATGACTTCAGTCGTTGTACATGGACTCTTCTCTTAGCTCACAAAAGTCAGGTGCCTCAAACACTCACATTCTTTCTTAAATATGTCCAAACACAATTCCATATGTCTGTCAAGACAATCCGGTCAGATAATGGCTCTGAATTCATGAATGAGAAGTGTCAGACCCTATTCAATTCTTTAGGTATCTTACATCAATCTTCATGTCCCTATACACCTCAACAAAATGGGGTTGTTGAGCGCAAACATAGACACTAATTACAAGTTGCCCGAGCTCTACTCTTACAGTCTAACCTTCCAAAATTTTTTTGTTGTGATGCCATTCTCAAGCCACACATATTATCAATCGTCTCCCTACTCCAATACTTAACTGGAAATGTCCTTATCTTGTACTTCACAAGAAACTTCCTGAATATTCTTCTCTTAAAGCTTTTGGATGTTCTGCCTATGTCTGGGTTAAAACACATAATATAGACAAATTTGATAGTAGATCTCATTCTGGGGTTTTTGTGGGATATCCTAATACTCAGAAAGGCTTCAAAATTTTCATACCTGCTCTCAACCGGGTAGTTGTTTCTAGGGATGTTATATTTCATGAACATTTATTTCCTTCCATTCCTAATGATTCAGATCAGCCTATCCTTCCTTCCTACTCTCCTATTACTCATGCAGATGATGATGTCCCTATTCATGTTGTTCCAGCATCCCCAGACTCCTCTACTGATTCTGTCCACTCATCTCCACCTCCATACCCAACATCCCCAGCCTCATCTCCTGATTCTGTACACTCATCTCCATCTCCTATCTCTCAACCACTCCTCAGACACAACACTCGATCCAAACACCCTCCATCTTGGTTAAAAGATTACACTACTACTCTATCTTGTATAGACACCCCTACTTCTCTCAGCTGCCCTTTAGTCAATACATTCATTGATTCAGTGGCTTTATTATCTACTTTTCACGAGCCTGCTACTTATAATCAAGCTCGAACTAACCTTAAGTGGCAGGAAGCTATGCAATCTGAAATTGAGGCTCTCGAAAGAAACCATACCTGGGAGATTACTTCTTTACCTGCAGGAAAGCGGCCAGTTGGTTGTAAATGGGTTTATAAGATAAAGTGCAATTCAGATGGATCGATTGAACGTTATAAAGCTAGGTTGGTTGCTAAAGGCTTCACACATGTTGAAGGTGAGGGCTTCAATGATGTTTTTTCTCCTGTTACAAAGGTTGTCACAATCAAATTATTTGTTGCTCTTGCTGCTCATCATTCCTGGCCTATTCACCAAGTAGACGTCAATAATGCTTTTCTTCATGGTCATCTTTCTGATGAAATTTACATGTTGCCTCATCCTGGTTATTCTAAGGTCGGTGAAGGTCAAGTTTGCAAGCTTCGGAAGTCTTTATATGGGTTAAAACAGGCTTCTAGGGAGTGGAATACTGAGCTCACTTCCAAGCTGTTAATTTTTGGTTTCATACAATCACAGCATGATCACTGTTTGTTTATTCTTCATCGTGGAGCTCACCATCTTTTTCTTATTGTATATGTTGATGATGTCCTCATTACTGGTTCTAGTCTTCCACTTATTCAACAAGTAAAGGATCATCTTCATTCTCTTTTCACAATCAAGGACCTTGGGGCTGTGAAATATTTTTTGGGCATGGAATTCACTCGTTCTGAAAGTGGCATTTTTATCTCTCAATCCAAGTATACCACATATATTTTGAAGGATATGAACATGCTGGATTGCTCACCTTCTTCGACTCCTTTTCCTCCTGGTTTCAGATTTCCAGCTAAAGATGATACATCTTCTCCTTTGCTTGATGATCCTATGAAGTACAGGCGCCTTGTTGGTCGATTGTTGTACTTAAACTACACTAGGCCAGATCTTACCTACGCTGTCCAACAATTAAGCCAATTTGTGCATACTCCTCGCCAAACTCACTGGCACGCAGCCATTCATGTGTTGAGATATATTTCTACTTCTCCCTCTCGAGGTATTTTTTATTCTTCATCTAATCCTCTTCAGCTACGGGTGTATTCAGATTCTGATTGGGGTGCTTGCAAAACCTCTCGCAAGTCATTATCGGGTTTCTGTATTTTCTTGGGCGACTGTATCTTGTCTTGGAAGTCCAAGAAGCAGCTTACCATCGCTTGTAGCACTGCTGAAGCCGAATACAGGGCTATGGCAGCAGTAGTCCATGAACTTCAATGGTTGCTTTATATGCTTCGAGACTTTACTTGTTCCGTTCAGCTTCCTGTTCGTCTATATTGTGATAACAAGGCCGCCATTCATATTACTGAAAATGCTGTATTTCATGAGCGGACAAAGCACATAGAGCTTGATTGCCATGTCGTGCGTAATGCTTTCAAGGCTGGTTTGATCCTTCCTACACACATTGCCTCCTCTTCGCAGCTTGCAGACATATTTACTAAGGCTGTTCTTGTTCATGTTTTTCATCTTTTGTTGTCCAAGCTGCAACTTTGGGAAGTGCAGCTTGAGGGGGGGGGGGGTATTGAGGTTAGTCCGAGTTGGGAACACGCACGTAAAAGACAAGAGCTGAGTTCCCACGTGCATGGGTGCATGCAACTACACAACAATTTTATATTGGTTGTTTTTGAGTTTGTTATGAGTTAGTTAGGATATTTTCAGATTCTAGAGTCTTCACTCACGTAGTATAAATAGAAAACGGTTGTATACTGATTTGATCTATCACTTTTACATCAATGAAATCATCTTTCTGAGATCCACATTCATCTTATTTTTTGGATCTTCACAAAAACCAACTTAGAAAATAACTTCACCATTATAAGTTGTTGGTTCATGCTATTTTTGCAAGTAAATACACTATAATATTTAAGGGGTGGAATAAATAAAAGGGAAAGAATCTCAATATTTCATGCACATCATTATTAAAGTTGCATATATCTCGGAAAGACTACATATACTTTCGTCCTTTTTACACTTCCTCCATTTACTTGTCTCATTTTGATTTGTTCCATTTTACTTGTTCTATTTACTAAAATAGTAAATAATTAACTCAAAAATAAAAAAAATAATCATTTGAATATCTTGGCTCCATGTTCACTCTCTTTCCATTTGACTTTTTTTTTAAAAATAAATAAATTAAGCAACCAGAACAAAATAGCCAGCAGTAGATCTCCGATCCACTGGATTTCCAGCCCAATCTGCATCTGTATATGCTTGAATTTCGAGGTTGTCTGATTTTCTGAAGAAGACTCCATAATCAAAGGTACCTTTAAGGTATTTGACAATCCTTTGTGCAGCTTTGAGATGTTCAGTTTGAGGATGATGCATGAATTGACTCACAATGCTAACTGCGTATGATATGTCTGGACGAGTGTGTGAGAGGTAGATGAGACGCCCTACAAGTCGTTGATACTGACCTCGGTCGACCATATCATCTTCTTCCCTGATTTGGAGTCCATGATTGATTGCTATGGGAGTTGCGGCTGGTTTACAGTCTAGACATCCAGCTTCCGTAATGAGATCAAGGGTATATTTTTTCTGATTGATGAATATGCCCTGTCTTGATCTGAGAACCTCAATGCCCAGGAAGTACTTTAATCGTCCCAGATCTTTCATTTCAAATTCCTTGAAGAGACTTGTTTTTAACTTGCCAATTTCTTCGGTGTCGTCTCCTGTTAGGATCATATCATCAACATAGATGATCAGGCATGTTAGAAGATTTCCTCTTTGTTTGATGAAGAGTGTGTGATCGGAGTTGCTTTGTTGAAAACCAAGTTTCTTCATAACAGTGGTAAACCTTCCAAACCAGCCTCTGGGGGATTGTTTGAGACCATTAAGAGTTTTTCGGAGTCTGCAAACTTCATTTTCTTTGAACTCATGGGAGAAACCAGGAGGAGGTAGCATATAGACTTCTTCTTTCAGATCTCCATGGAGGAAGGCATTTGTAACATCGAATTGATGGAGTGCCCAATCTTTAGATGCGGCAACTGACAACAATACTCTGATTGTGTTCATCTTGGCTACAGGGGAGAAGGTTTCTGCATAGTCGATCCCATAAGTCTGGGTGTATCCTTTAGCTACTAGTCTCGCCTTGTATCGTTCAATGGAGCCATCTGATTTCCTCTTGATGGTAAACACCCATTTGCATCCAATCGGCCTTTTTCCTTCAGGAAGTAGAGTCTTTTCATAAGTGTTTGTTCTGGCTAGAGCATCCATTTCCTTCTGAATAACTTCTCTCCAATGTGGTATTTTCATTGCTTCTTCTTCTGATGGAGGAATGTCTTCAGTGTATAATGACCTCTCATAAGATGTAGCTTCTTTGGAGTAGTTAAGTTTTGCCATGAACCCGAGGGGATATCTACTGTTCCGTCCTTCTTGTTCTGGTGAATATCGTTTAGGAGGAACGCCTCTTGTACTCCGGGGAGGGAGTATATATCGTCTCTGCACGACATTTTCCTCGGGTTCCTGCAAGTTAGTTTCCTCGGGTTCCTGCAAGTTAGTTACCTCGAGTTTTGATTGTCTTAATTGAGTATCAGGAGAAGGAGGGGAGGAGTTACCATTGCCAGGAGATATCAGGTTGTCTGAAGATCTTGGTGATGACACTTCGCTTCCGGGATGTATTGGATGGTCCGAGATAAGATCAGGAACAGGGACATCTGGGATTCTGTGTTCACCCTCGGTATGAGTGGGAAATTCAGCGAGCCAGTTTAGTGGGTCAATGGTATTCTCCCCCTGACCACTAGACTGGCTACGGAAGAAAAACTCAGTTTCTAAGAAGGTACAGTGTATGGTAGTAATGATCTGTTGGGTTTTTGGGTTGTAGCAACGATAGCCCTTCTGGTTCACCCCATATCCTACGAATACACATTTTTCAGCACAAGGTGCGAATTTGGTTCTTTCGTGTTTTGGAATGTGGACAAACACCGAGCAACCGAAAACCCTAGGTTCAAGAGTAAGCGCGGAAGGTATGGTGACAAAAGAGGATAAACATTGTAAGGGAGTTTGGAGGTTTAGTATTTTGGTGGGTAGTCGATTCAAAAGAAAGGTACTAGTTGCGACAGCCTCAGGCCAGAAAGTGGTAGGGACACCAGAATCTAGCATAATAGAGCGTGTCATTTCTAACAGGATTCTGTTTTTCCGTTCTACATCTCCATTCTGTTCTGGAGTGTATGAGCAGGATGTTTGGTGTAAGATTCCCTTTTGTTGAAGAAAACTACCCAAGGAATTAATGATAAATTCACCCCCATTATCAGATCGAAGAATTTTTATGTGTTTATTAAACTGAGTGTGTACCATAGCATAAAAGTTTACAAATTTCTTGAATACTTGGGATTTATTTTCTAAAAAATAAACCCAGGTCATCCTAGAACAATCATCCACAAACAGAAGGAAGTATTTAAAACGATTTCCACCCAAAGTTGGAGCAGGACCCCACACATCAGAATGCACAAGTGAAAAAATTTCTTCCACCCTTTTATTTTTTGGTTTAAAAGAGTGTATATGGTTCTTGGCCATCACACAAGTTTCACACGAAAACAAGGAGTTCGTAACTAAATTGGGAAACAAAAGTTTTAGATACTGTTTTGATGGGTGTCCTAAACCCCTATGCCAAAGCCAGAGTGTATTGTTACCCGATCCATGAGTAAGTAGTGCAGCCCCGTCCTGATCCACCTCTTCAACATAATACAATCCTTTCTTTTCAGTGCCACGCCCAATGATCCTCTTCGTCCTGATATCTTGCAATATGCAGAATGTAGGATTTATGAGAAGAGAGCAATTTAGTTCACGGGTAATATGGCTAATAGACAAGAGTTTGTGGGATAAAGAAGGAATAAACAAACAATTGGATAAACATAAGGTTGAGGAAATTTGCACTGTTCCGGATCCGACAACACTTACTAAATCCCCATTGGCAGTTTGAATATGGGTTTTTTCTGATTTAGACAGGCTTAAAAAATCATTCCTATCATACGACATTGTATCGGTAGCCCCACAGTCAAATATCCACCCCCGGGAATGATTTAATTCCATCTCATGTATCTTATTTGGTGAGGAATGACAATTAAATGTAAGTGCAGGGACTAAATTAAGACAACCAAAAATTGAGGGACTAAATTGCAAATTAGGAGGAATTAAATTAAAATAAGGGTTTGATACATCAAACCCGTTACCTCCTTCCCACAAAACCACCGATCGCCTCCCTCCGCTGCTGGATGCCGCGGCGCTGCGGGCTGCCGCCGCTGTGGCTCCGGTCGCAGCGGTCCGATCTCCTGGCGTGGGCTCGCTTGCCTCCCTCGTCCCTGCCGCCAGCCATCCTCCACCGCCCTTCTCTGCGCCGTCGTGCTCTCCGCTGCCGGATGCTGCCGTCGCCGTGGAGAGAGATGCGCCGCCGTGCGATGCCGCCACCATGGCGTGCGCTGCGCCGCCGTGCGCTGCCGCCGCCATGGCGTGCTCTGCGCCGCCGTGCGCTGCGCCACCATGCTCTGCCGCCGTCGTGGGCTGAGTGTGTCGACTACCATCTCCTCCAACTGCCACATGCCCTTTGCCCGCCGTTCGTCGATTCTCGTCCCACCACTCGGGGAATCCCACGATCTGAAAACATTGATCGCGAGTGTGTTTTCTCATTCCGCAGTGAGAACAACTGAGTTTACTTTTGTCAATTTTTGTCTTGGTGGCAGGAATTTTACGGCTATTTTCTTGAGCAGCGAAGCCGGTGCCAATCTGCAACTTGGGTCGAGGGGATTGCGATTCCATAATTTGACGGCGTGTGATTTCCCGGCGGACCCTGGAGAAGGCAGCTTCTGGTGCCGGCAATGGCTGGTCCTTCAATATATCGCGCCTAATTCCGTCCATCTTCGGGTCGAGTCCGGAGAGGAACTGGAACAGGCGTCTCTGAGACAGAAACTCCCGGTAAAGTCGAATCCCCTTTTCGCAACAATTGAAAGGATTTGAATCCCGTTGATCGATATTGAGCCATACTCCCTGTAATTCCGCCCAATATGCTTCGATAGTTCTTTCGACTTGTGAAATTTTGTTGGCTTTCACTTCCAAATCGTATGTTTGCAGGGGATCGGAAGTGGTGCCATAAGTGATAGCTAGACTGTCCCAGAGGGCTTTTGTCGTTGGATGTTGTGCGAAACTGGAAACCAATTTGGTTTCCATGTTGTTGAGGATCCAGGTGAAGACCGTGAGATCGTCCATTTCCCATTGGACGAAACTGGCTTCTCCTTGTTTTGGTGGGGCTGGAACGTGGGTAATATGTTTCAATTTTCCCTTGCTGCCAATCGAAACTTTCATCAACCTGGACCAGATTGGATAATTATTTTCATCAAATTTGAATCCGAGGCTAATGTTTTCTGCTTGTCTGGAAACTTGTGTTGTGAAATTTCCTGTTTCCTTTTCGTCGGACATGATGCTTGATCTGATTTAGGATGGTGAGATGGATGGAAAAAGTTTGAACTCTGCCTTGATTTTGTGCTGGAAGGTTGAGATTTGGTATAGGCGATGATGAGATTATTTCTGAGCCAAATTGGTGTAAAAAAATCAGAGCCAGGATTTTATTCCTGCTCTGATACCATGTTAAATGGTATAGATAAACATACTAGGAAAAGATAGAAAGAATAGAATGATATGCTTTGAACTTCTTATTTCATTGTAATTCTCAGTGATGTACAATGGTTCCTTTTAACATGGTGTGTGTGTGTAACAAGGTATGGAAATTCAAACTAGAGATTTGGTTTTGATTCTTGATTGCTAATTTTTCTTCCTTATTGACTTTTTGGATCTTGATTGCTAATATTTTCCTCCTTATTGACTTTTTATTTCCAACAACAGATACCACTTGTTATAAATAAATCCTCCAAATAATTAGGGTTTAAAGTAATTACCTTGCAGGGAAGACACGATTCACAATAGAGATAAAGCAATAGAGAAAATAAGATGGAGAGAAAAATAGAGAATATTATTAATAATTGATGTGTGTATAATTACAATATCATGTCCTATATATAAGGGTAAAATCATATCATCTATAGGAATCTAGAAAGATATGTAAAAAGATATGATATATATCTCTAAAGTATATCTTAAGTAATGTCCACCAAATAAATATATTTATAACAATTATGAGTTGGTCTCCTGAGAGACGGTCTCACAATTTTTTTTATTATGAGACGTATTTTAATACATCATTTCAATATGTTAAATACATTATTTTATTTTTAAAAATTACATTATTTGCAACAAAGAAATACATTATTTGCAATAAAGAAACACATCATTTTATTAAATTCGTATCACAATAAAAATAGTGAGACATCATTTGTAAGAATGACTTTGCCAACAATTATTAGATTTTCGATAAAATATAAATGGGCTGGTTATTAGTTTTTATTTTACCATAAAGGGCTTCATGAGTTTTTTTTTAATACATACAAGTTACAACATCACTATTGCATATTAAATTTGGAAAAAAAAATTCTCTCGTAAAAAATTAAATATTAAATTGAAAACCTGCTCTTTTTTTTAGACTTGCACCGCCGATCTTCTGAATCCCCTACAAACCCTAAACCTAAATCCATTTATCTTTTTGTTTGCTTCTGATTTCTCTCAATTCATCTACTCTTTTAATTATTTTCAGTCGTCGTTCCATCTATACCCAACCTTTGTTGAATTTAAATCATATTGGAAGAGTATTTTACCATAAACCATGTCCGACTATTTATCCGCGGATATTTGGCGTGAAATCCTCGTAAAACTGCCGGTGGAATCCTTAATCCGCTTCACCACTGTGTGCAAATCATGGAAGTCTCTCATCCTTAGCCCTGATTTTATCTATGCCCACCTCTCTCACTCTGCTCTTCGTCGTTACGACGAACATGACAAGGATGATCACTACTTGCCACTCAAGTTCACCAAAGCTACAAGTGACGAGAACATGCATTTTTGGATAGACGATATAAGGGTTTTCTTAATTCCCAAAATCCCTTTCAAATACAAATATTTGCTTAACCGAATCGTTTACCGAATTGTGGGTTCTTGCGATGGGATCGTATGCTTCACCGACTATTGTTTATTGGGTTCTTGGCAGCCCATAACTTTATGGAACCCATCTGTTAGGAATCATGTGTTTTTGCCGCAGCCAATCACCGATCCGGAATCGTCCGACATGATTGTGCTAGGGTTTGGAGCCGCGAATCATGCTTACAAGGTCGTTCGCCTCGTTTATTTTAAGAATCCCATTGATAATGTTTTGGTTGTTCCGCCGCTGGCTGAAGTATTCACGCTTGGGACGGAGATGTGGAGAAGTGTTTCAGGATTTGATATCAAGCTTTGGGTTTTTGAAGAGTTGAGGCGTCAAGTTTTGTTGAAGGGTATTATACATTGGCTTGGCTGTGAGACTATTGGTTATAGAAGCTGCCGCATTTCAATTCTAACGTTTAATATCAGTAATGAGGTGTTTGGTGAAGTGATGCTGCCGGATGTGTTGGCATTGACAAGCAATGTTGTAACGGATTTGAGTCTTTACAAGATTGGGGGATCACTTGCTGTGGCGAATCTTGGTCCAAGTGTTTTCACCGATGTTTGGGTTATGAAAGAGTATGGTGTGAAAGAATCTTGGACGAGGTTATATAGGATTGATTTGGATGAAGATTGCGCGCAAGGTAAATGTTTTCAAATAGTTGGCTTTAAAAATGGGGAAGCTCTTTTGGGATATGGACCATTGAAATATGGACCATGGGAAGACTTAGTTTCCTATAATCTTTGGAGATGGGAAGACTTAGTTTCCTACAATCTAGAGACCAAGCAGGTCAAGAATCTTGGGATATCCAGAACCCCGAGGTCATTCTATATTGACGATTATGTGGAAAGCCTTCTCTTGCTACAGGGAAATAGCGTGCCTAATGTGGGGATATTGGAGAATCATTGACGGATTGAGTTAAGTTGGCAGTTTTTAGTGTTTCTAATCAAATATAGCTGTTGGAACAGAGTGAAATGGATGGACAGAAGACTTAATTATTTTCCATGTAAAACTCTCTCTCTATTTTCAAAATATGATTAGTTAGCTATTTCTGTTTTTCTTTGATATGATGATAATTATGAGCATTCATTTTGACTTTTGATACTATTTTAATTTTGAGAAACATTAATATCTTGGCTATGATTATTATTATGTTGTTGCTGTTTCATTAACTTTGCAGGAATTCTTAAAATATGTTCAAGTTTTGTGGTTTATGAAACAACTTTTTCTCTCAGTTGCATGAGAAATGGGCAGGATTATTGGGATTTATTAAATTAATTTATGTAGGTTTTTGTTTTATCTTTTGAAAGAAGACAAATCCAAATAATAAAAGATTGGCAAATTTTAGGCAGCGCATACTCACAATCGTGTGTTGAGATGTTTGCTTAGGTGGAAAAGAAACTCACTTATGTGGAAAAAATGAAAACAAATAAATAAAAAGAATGTAGAAGAGATCGACAACCAAGAGTGTGCGTCTGCAACTTTTAGGTCACTATGCATGAGTTGCAATGGATCACCTTCATGATGAAAGATTTTGGTTATAATGCGCAGTTGTCCATCCCTCTTTACTGTGATAGTATGGCTGCCATCCATATTACTATGAACCCCGTTTTTCACGAAAGAACGAAGCATATAGAGATCGACTGTCACGTTGTGAGAGATGCTTATAAAGCTGATCTTATTTCTCCAACACATGTTCAATCTAAAATGCAGCTTGCTGATTTGTTCACTAAAGCTGGTTTCTTCTTCGATTTTTTATACTCTTCTCTTCAAGCTGAACTTATGAGATGTTCAGCTTGAGGAGGGGGCGTTGAAGTTTAGAAGAGCTGAAGCTAATGATGCTGAGACATTGGGCTTGAAAGCAATGAAAATGGTTGATGGTAATGCACGAAGGAAGGCTTGCTGCTGTGCATGAGGATTTGAATGAGAAAGAGTTTTTGCCACTTAGGTGCTGAGCTGGAGATGCTTTTATTTCTTTATGCAAGTTTGCTTTATGTTTAACACATGTATTGTCCTTTTTCTATTTTTATGATTATTTTTTATTCTCTGTAATTGTATATATCTTCTAGTACAAACCCTCTTGGATAGATTGAATGAAAGAATAGAAAAATTACTCCCCAAGTTTCTTTGTTTCCTCATGTGTTCTTCACCACTTCTACAGCCTTTACCGCGACAAATATACAATATTTAACTCTCGTATTTGTTGTTGGTTTGCTAATACTGACACTGAAATTCGCAGCTAGGTTTTGATTTCCCCCAATTTCAGGTTTGTTTTTCCTCATTTCGCTTCTTCGTTGTCGTTTGATTCTCGTTCAATTGTGATGGTGTCGATTTACTTATCTATCTGTGGTGTTGATTGTGATCATGTATCATTTCATGGAAGCTGGGATTTTATATATGTTTACGTTGTGTTTGAGATATTGCGGCTCAATCTGTTGAGTGCTATATCCATCTAGTGTTATTATATATTTTTTCTGAATTATGATTTTTAATCATTTAGAAGTGCATGCTTCGTGTTGTTTTCCTTATTTCTTTTTTGGTGTCGATTTGATTGTATATTCGTATATTAGGTGTTTTAGTTGAAATATTAGTTAAGTAATCCCACTTGAACTTCAACAACACCTCCCAATTGCCAAAAGTGTTATGTTAAAGTCACTCGGCATTTAAAATTTGTGATGAGCTTGGCTGGTTCTCTCCCTAAATCGCATGAAATGAATTATGGTTTCTTTGTTAACAGAAATGGCTCCTAAGAAGATCTCTCCATGTCATGATTTCCTAATTAGATGCAAAACTTGCAAATTAATTGGCATTAATGCGGAAATCCACATTGACAAAGAAAATCGGGAAGCAAAATGGGATGCCTTGAAAGCATGTGGATTTTGGGGGTTGACCAAAGTCCAAGCAAACCCAATCCATAAAGATCTTGTTAAGTTCTTATGTGGTCGTTATCAAAATGACACTCAAAGCATTCGATTAGCTCCCCTTAGACAAGAAATTAAAAATTAGAGACGAAGACGTTCATAGAGTCTATCAGTGGACCTAGAAGGATTTTGCTTGATGATCCTTCCGAGGTTGACATTCGTCAGCTTGAAGTTGATTTGGGTATTTCTACAAAACCTAATTTGGTGAAATTTTCTCAATTAGAGATTCTATTAGATTCGTGTGATGATTTTCAAAAATTTGCCAAATTATATATTTTATATGCTTTGGGCTCATTGCTACGCCCTATTGGAAATGATAAAGTAAGTCTAGCATATGTAAAATATATAAATTCTTTTGATAAAATAAAGGAATATAATTGGTCTGGTCATGTTTTGGAATTTCTTTTGGATGGTCTCAATGATGTATCCACGAAGAATCTCAAGCATTCTAAAGGGGATATGCATTTTTTGATGGTAAATATTTTCTCATTAAAGATTTGAGAAAATATTGTGTAGACAATAACTTTTTGTGGGTTCGACATAACAGGTGCATTTTGTTGATCCTGTTAGAATTGTCGGTGAAAATGTTCCATTATTCGATAGTCCTTCGTGCTCAGGATATTAAAGCAAAAGTGAAACCATTATTACTTGAACTTGGAGGAATGGAAAGAGGCGAATTTTTTTATGGTAAACCAATTGGAAGACATGGGTGCAACTGAAAACCAATTTGGACTCGTGGAATTAGATGCTGATGGAGGGAGTTCGAGTGAGGTAAAGACTAATGCATCTTCTGTCGAGTTAACTAATGTAAGTATCTTGCATATTTATAAAAATAACTATTTTCACTTACGTGTGAATGTGTCTAATTTCTTTTTTCGCTATAGGAAAACAAAGAAATCTATGATCTTGAACAACTAAAAGGGTGTTGCTATGAATCATTCATTTTTTTCATGTGAAAAATTGCCTAAAAAGGAGGAGATGATTAGGATCAAGGAGAAAGGGAATTCTGATCTTCCAGCATATGAGCCACAGAACTGGGAAGAAGTTCAGCCATTGGCCAATAATCGTTCCAAAGTGGGATCCATTCTTGAAGATATGTTACTAGATACAATGCTGCAGGCTGCTAGAACTGAACTTCAAAGAATGGAAGAAGTGGCACGAAGAGTCGTGTACCTACTAGAAAATATGGTTCAAATGGCTAAACACCTGAATACTGCGTATAAACTAGACAAGGCTCGAAAGATCGGTCTAAAGAAGCTTGCTGCTGAGAAATGGGTCAAAGCGGAGAAACTGAAGGAAGAAAGGTTGGTTGAACTACAAAGAATAGAATATGAAGCTCTGCTGAAAAGGAAAGAGTAGTACCACCTCATCAGGCTATGGTTACTGCTATCCCTGAACCTACAGATCCAGTTGCATCATCTATGACATTGTTTAAACAAGGAATTGATGCTCAATTGGCTGAGATGAGGAGACAAAATGAAGAAGCTCATAGACGCCACGAAGAAGCACAGAGGCAACACGAGGACTTTAAAAGTCAGGAGAGCTATGCTCGAAGTGATTGAGCTAAAAGATAGCTGATGTAGCAGAGAGATTAAAAGTAGGGGGAAGTAGTAACAAGGAATCCATTAAGAGAGATAGGGAAGAAGACAAAGAAACTGATGCATCTAAAAAGAAAAGGCAGGAAGACCAAGACAAGGTTCACAAGTGAAATCTCCCATCAGCCTTCCTATTTTCAAACCCCTAGTTCTCATAATCAGGTTTTTTTGTACCTACACTCTTATTGAAAACCAAGGTTGTAGAATACGCTAGGCGCTAGTCGTACGGTCGGGTTGCGCCTAGCGCCTAGACGGTCTGTACGGAGCCTAGACGGTTTCTAGGCGGTTTTTAGACGGTCAACCTATTTTTATATATAAATCTTAAATATAAAAATAACACAATAAAATATCATTACAACAAACTTATTTTTAAAGTTCAAATACCTCAAAAATCAACAAATACCATAAAAAATAAGTACAAATCATCAGAAGTCTGATTGTTCAAAGAGAGAGCAGTCGAGCAGTAGGGTACAAAGGAGGAATTAGGGATTGAAAAAATTAAAATAAAAATCTTAATTTTCAAATTTTAGTTTTTAACTTTTTTTAACGATTTTAAGTTTCATAAATTTGTGAATGACAACTTTAACAAGGAAATAGGTATTGGAATGAAATTAAAAATTAATTTTTTCATTTTTTTATTTAAAACCGCACAATACCGTACAGAATAGCCGAATAGGCCATCTAGAAGCCGTACAATCCGTACAGAATAGCCGCCTAGACCGTCTATACGCCGTACAGAAACCGTATAGTTTTCAAAACGTATAATAGAGGCGTACAGGAGTATTCGAGACGTCCGGCGACCGCCTAGCGTATAGGCGCCGTCTAGGCGGCCGCCTAGGCCGTATTTTACAACACGAAAACTGATTGCTTTTGTTGAAGATAATATCTCCTTTTCTAACTCTATATTTGTTAATCTTCATTTATAAACTCTTACGATCTCCATCTAGAAATATCTCTCCTTCCTCGTGATTGTGTTGAGGGGGAAGATTTTTATGATAGGGTAAAACTGTGCTTAAGAGAATTTGTCTAGTACATGTCATTAGGGATTCATCGGTTGTGAACCCTAAGAGCCAGTGTTACATATTGATGATTATGTGGAAAACTTTTGTTTTGCTCAAAGAAAATAGTGTACTTGTTGTGAAGGAAATTGGAAAACCATTAGAGGGGTCGAACAGAAAGAATGAGTAGAGGAAACATGGCTGTTGGAATGCAGTTAACTGGATGGATAGGCTTGCCTTAATGCTCAAATTTTGTTTTGGTGATGACAAGTATATTCAATAAAATTATTTACTATTTATTATATATTTTCAAGTATTTTTTAATTAAAGTAGTATGTCCCTTTTTTTTCATTATTATTTATTTTATTAATTTGGGGTGTTACATACCTACCATCAATTATATATTTTTTTGAATTATGCCACAATAGTCATCTTTGGTTAAAAATCATTGTTCTTCACTCTCCAGAATATACGTAAAATGCAGCAAAAATTCCACAAATTTATCCAGTTAAGAAGCATGTAACTTTGAAATAATAAATATGAAAAGGGTTAAGTTAATAAACAAATTAAAACGAGAATGTAAGAATTATATTTATTGACAGATTGGTCAGCTTGAATTTTGAATTAGACTAAAAGTTGTATATAACCATCTAAAATATATTTCAAAACATTGTTTAATAGATTTTAAAAGTAAGTCTGACGTCGTTGTATGAAATCTTTAGATTTGATGGGTTTTTCCTAATGGTGACAATTCGTGCGGATCGGATCTTTATTGTGATAATCCGTTATCGATCCGATCCGTTAAAGTCAAATTCGTATCCGATCCGTTAAGAAAAATCAAAATTCGTATCCGAATCCCATCCGTTAAGTTCAAATTTGTATCCGCACGAATCCGATCCATATCCGTTAAGGATCCAATAAGTATCCAATCTGAATGATCCATTATGGATCCGATTCGATAAAGCGCTAAGGATCCAAATCCGATTAATTCAATAATAATCCATTTCAATAAACACAATTATTATCCAATAGAGATTTGATAAGATAATACAAAATATTCATATTTGATTAGTTCAAATTATGTGTTGGATAAATAAATAAAAATGCAACTTCATTTGAAACTAAAATCCTCTTAAATATCCCAAGATACATATATTAATCTTAAATTCAAATAGTAGTGGTCTAACTTGCTCAATTCTAAATACTGATCAATCCTCTAACTTAGTAGTCAATACTCACTTACAATTTTGAGGACATAAATATTAATTACAATTTTAAGATTTATAACAAATAAAATAAATTATAATAAATATCTTTTCATCTGTCATGGTGAAATTGCAAGAGTTGAGACAATGAATGAGAATCTAGAATACTTTCATCAACATTTAATTTAAGATCTTACTATTTAGTTAATCGATTGATACAACTTAATCGAAAACTTGAAGTTGAGAAAAAAGATAGTTATTAAATTTTGATAGAAGAAAAAAATAAATATTAAAAAAAATATAATGAATAGATAAATAAGTATATTTTTTTGGTGGTGAATTAAAAAATGGGACACATATAATGAAGAACCAAGAGATTTGAGTTTTTGAAACTATTATAAATCTAAACTAATATATCAAAATCAATTAATTAATAATTACATTTAAAAACGTAAATAATTTGTATTAATTTATTAACGGATATCCGTATCGGATCCGAATTCGGTCCGAAATCTTCGTGTCCTTATCATGTCGATCCGATAAGGACCCGTATCCGATAAGTCTCGATCCGTATCCATTATTATCGTGCGAATTCGTGTCGGATTAAAAATTATCACCCCTAGTTTTTACTGATTTTAACAAAAGTGGCCTATTTTTTTAGGCCATTGACATTGGTAGCCCTTGGATGATCACTAGAAATTAAAGGTGTATGCAATCTGGTTTAATCGGTTTGAACGATGAAGTATCGGTCAAATCAAATACTCCCTTCATCCTGTCATAATAGTTCTATATTCTTTTTCAATCCATCTCATTTTTCAAAATAACAATTTTTTCACACTCACCAATAAAATATTAATTATTCTACACTAATACACATTGGTTATTGTGCATTCTCCTCCGTCCCTAATATGACGGGACGGAGGTAGTAACGGTTTGAAAATAATTTAAATCAAATCGATCAAATTAATCTTCGAAACCAAATCGGCCAAAACAAACATACATAATCAAGTACAAGAATAAAGTGTTACGAATCAAAGCAGTTCATAACAAGACAAGATTACAGATTTTTGAATCAAAATCAACATAAAAAAATCGGAAAAGAGTGAGGTGTCGGAGGTTCAAGGTAGTGGAAAATTACGTTGCGGAGATATGCATATGAAGATGCATATCTTAGGATAGAACACAACAAATTCATTTCATTCGTTAGTAGGACCCAACGGTCATCACTAATTTCATCTGCTCACACACTCCACGTTCTTCCTCCAGGCTCAACCTGCACATTTTAGATATAATGTACCGGCTGAGTAATATGTACCTAGTGGACATATTGTCAAATGCATTTATACCTTTAAATCATCATATCATAATCCAACAATAACACATGAGTTTAACTTTTAAGAAATCTCTCCATGGTTATCAAAATCATTTTATTTCACAATACTGAGCTCCGTTTTATTTTCACGCACACTATCTGTTTTAATGGATGTGACTAGGAAGCAGACCTACTTCCATAGTCACGATGACCCGCCTATTTGATGAAACCTCTCTTCCATCAGGTCTGACACCAAATACACTAATCTTGGCTAAATGATACATGAGATCTTATCGTTTATAATTACATTGGCATTTAAAATGCCCAAGGCTCTGGCTGTATTCCCCGGCACAGATTTCACATATACTCTCTAGCTGCTTTCACAAATAGGTAATGCAAAATAGAAATCATTTCAGATATGACAATTTATTCCAAAACAAAACATATTTTACATAATTTTCACAAATAGGACTCATGGTCCGAAATCACATTTTGTAATTTGATAGGAAAACCTACCTGGTGATCTTAATAATATAGGTGGTTCCGTGAGTGATTGAAAGACCATTCTTGCTCAAGTAGATTTCCATCAAATAAGGACAACAACAAAAAAATAATTATGTGAGATATTCTTTTAGTGTAGGCAAAAACTTGCGTTAGGCAGGCCTAAACGGTTTAAGCGGATTTTATCCTACCCAAATGGGTTCATCCATTCCAAAGAGGGTTTATTAATCCCCAATTAGAGTATATTAAATGAGTTTGGGTTGGATTAATGGATAAAACCCGCCTAAATGGTTTAGGCATGCCTAACCTGAGACATTCCCTTCAGTGTAAAATTTGGCTCAAAACCATTTTAGTGCAGAATGATATGGAGATTCACTTCTATTCGACTTTTGACTACGTAATCAGATAATTTATAAATTATTATGAGGCAGCTATTAGAGTCCATGAAGACCGTCAATTCTGGAAAAAAAGGGTAGAAGTAGAAGTCCTTACTTGAACCAGAACTACAGAGTTCCGTAATTGCTTTCCGATAGAATGCAGGAGAAGAGACACATAATCAATTGAGTCTGCAGTGCCATCTATGAGATTACCAACACTTGCTTTAGGTCTTTCATTAAGCAGTAAATAGTAGATGGTAAGATAGCATATCAAACACAATTCCCCGGATTTTGAGTGACACTTACCACTAATGAGGCTTGTTAATGTGGGTGTTGATAATTCCATCAAAATCTCTTCTTTACATCTGTTGTTCACTAGGAACGCCAGATTCTGCAATGCCCATACAGCAGCATTGACTCTAATAGTTGATTCATTAGACTTTGATAGCTATTTCACAACTCCACATTGCGCGAACACTGATTTATCCGCCTTGAAATCAACAACAAAATTGCACATAGCCCCCGGAGCAGCAACCAGAAAAATCAAAATCAAGGAAATATCTGTCTGTTTATTAGAAATATTATGAACATGAATCTACCAAATCTATTAGAAATATAATTTGATGTCTGGTAGAATTCCAACTAATGTGTATCAATCCATTCAGCATATAAAATGTATGCAATACATTAAAACACAATGACACATAATGATATTACAATCTAATTGCTTACTTCCACCTCATTTTCCTGACTGGAAGCATGTAAAAAACGAAATCATATTCAACTGTTTTTAGACTTCAAGCACTTCCTTGCATAAATTATTCCCATTATTACCCTCCTTTCATTTGCAGTTACGGAAAATGATAACTGTATACAAAAATGTGCATGAATACTACTTCTCAACAACATATTCACAAGTTTCAGTGACATCATTTATGGATTAAATGAACAGTACAAGCTGGAAGACAGAATAATTACATGAAGAGAAAAAGTGTAGAAAGCTAAACAGGAAAGCATTTCAAGCATATATAGAGACAGCCTATTGCAAACAATAAAACAAAGAGAAAAACAGGCAGCCTTTGATGGTTTGAGGCTCAAGCAGGTTGGACCAAATTCATGGAGCATAAAGGATCCAACAACAATTGAATAGGCCCCAGCAATATCTCATCTTTTTTTTGCCGACGATACCATCCTCTTCACAAGAGCAACTACACAAGATAGTCTGCTTACTTTATTTGTTCATAAGTTGTCTAAAATTATTTTAAATGAGATAACAACTGTTGTAAGAGGCATGAGTCATGAGTCTAGTACGTATAACAAATCATCCTTTTAACTTCTGGAGTTAGAATTGTGGTTAAATGCTTAGATGTTTCCTAAGTACTAACTCATGAATGATATCCCTGGTCTTAATTTTATCTCTGATTATTAATTTCATTTGTCGGCAAATACCTGATATTAATTGAAATTAAAGACTGGAACTTCAAAGAGTAGTCTAGTTAGGCGGTCTACTGTAAACATCTTCAAAAGAGCTTGTAGTAGATGCACCTAGGCAATTGGGATAAACAATTGTATTGATTTATCGAAAGGTTACAATGCATATTTGTTTCAATGTTCTGCATGTATATTCTTTCTTTAATCAATTATTATTTTCAGATATGTCTATAAATAATATCGTCAATATCTTGGCACAAAATCAATTAACTGGTCCAAATTTCCTGGAATGGAAGCGCAATTTGGATTATATCCTAGTTGCAGAGGAACATCAATATGTTCTAAACACTCCGTATCCAACTATCCCCATTGCTGAGTCAACTGATGAGGAGCGGAACCTCTATGACAAGTGGGTCAAGTGCTACATGATGACCACTATGTCTAAGGTGCTCCAGCAACAACATCAACACTATGACAAAGCAACTGCGATTTTGAAGCGTCATTGTCGTTGTCAGAAAAAAGTGGAACATGAACATGTGCAGAATATCTGAAAAAACACCACCTACCGGCTAGAACAGCAACCAACAGAGACATCCAATTGAACATACGGACATTTATTTCAAACATTCTACCTCACAACTATAAATACCAGAGGATTTCTTCAGGAATAAGGTTACCAACCAAACACGCGTTACTAGACTTACTGAAGTAGAAAACGATTATTGAATTTACAAGCTTACTGGCTCACCATTCGATGTTGTTAAAGCTTTTTGTGTGTCACTTCAGTGAACACGAGACTCAGAACCTTAGAGTTCTTGAGTTATCTCTCGGTAATCTTTCTCTCCAAGAAAGATTACAACAGTTAAATGCATCTTGTACTCTGAATCTTCCGGACAATCTGCCGCCAATGAGATAGTTCAAGGGAGAACTATAAACACCCTATTCCAGCGACGAGGTAGCTGAGTGGTGCGCCCAAACTCTAAGGAGCTGAGAAGCGAAGAACGAGCAAGGACCAGGCCTGTGCGCTTGTGGACTGTATGACAAACTTCAGCAAGCAATAGATCATAGGAGCACCTATAAAGTTCTAAGCTTAGTGAGTTTACTATTTTAAAATGCTTCAATTATATGGTTCAATTTCTATATTTGATATTAATTTTTTCTAGTAATTAACAATTGTACTCTTAAATCATTTTGAAAAAATGATTACATTAAAAATAATATTATAAAAAACTAAATAATACTTTTAAATAAAAGTAATATTGAAAATTTAATTAATATATTATTTTTTTAAATAATTTTTAACAAACGTTCATGATCAAACGAGACCATATAATTGGATCAGAAGGCGTAATGGGTAAATTTAAGATTTTTGTTAGTGTCGTGTAGTTTAAAAGTGATATTAACTCATCACAAACATATTCAATAAATCTTACACATTAATTCTATATACATAATGCTTTTGACATTACAATATCTACAAACAATATAAATAAAAAAGTTATATTAAATAATAATGTATTAATTTAAACAAACTCAAATATTTCTGGAAAAACTTGAATGCATAACCTCTTAACTATGGGCAAGGTGTTTTTATTAGTTTTGGATTATTTTAAAACTCAAACTCATGATGTCTTGATCACGAATTCCAAGTTTAATTATTTTTTTTTGTTCTCTGCTTGGATTGTAGTTATGAAGTACTTTGTCAATGACAAAAAAAATCATGAGTTCGAACTTCCCCGAGAATATTTAGTTGTTTGAGTTAAAATTAATGTAAAACTTAAAATTTTAAATTACCAACTACACAAACACATTTAAATTGAAATAATAAAAACTAATTCATAATCTCAAAACCGTGCAAGTAATTATATATGCATATGTTCATACAATCATTCCAAATCAAATTGAAAACCGTCTTTTCACGAACCTTCGCCTTACGGCATAATGTGTATATATTTGCTTGTCAAACCCTCTTCTTCAGCCTTTTGTTTGAAGCCCTCTAGTGTTTTTTCTTCATCACGCTTGAAACCAACAACAAGGTGAAGCCCTTCATTCCCCTGCTCCTCCTGTTCCGCCACCATTCCCATTGCCGAAAAGCTTGATGACACGCTGCATTCATATAAAATAATCTTGCGAAGGGTCGGTATTTCTCCAACAGCTGAAGGGAACTCGTCCAATTCAGACAGAGAAATGAGACACACATCTTCGAGGACAGGAAAATGAAACATGTCTGCATTCCAATGAATCAAATCACAATGTGAAATTAATAAATGTTTGAGGCAAGGGAATCCCCCCTCAACTGGGCTCCATTCTGATCCACTGACTGAATCATCTAACAAATGGAGAAGTCTGAGATGCGGCAAGCATCCAACCTTCATTGTCACTTCTTCCCAACCAAGACGACAACCAAA
Source organism: Plectranthus barbatus (assembly GCA_026898455.1). Lineage (NCBI taxonomy): Eukaryota > Viridiplantae > Streptophyta > Magnoliopsida > Lamiales > Lamiaceae > Plectranthus > Plectranthus barbatus. Next base: position 30,035 of record JAPKLW010002829.1, on the reverse strand, counting down.
TAACTGCAACTGCTTAAGTGACGTTGGGAAATTGAGGCTTAATACAAAACCACGCCAATTCGCTTTGCCATCGAATCTGCATTTTAGTATATCCAGTTTCTGGAGGCAGCTAAGATTGTTGAGACAGTAATAGGAACTCGGTTCATCACCATAGCCATATGCCAACTCCAATTCTTCAATATTGGGGATTCTTCTGCACACCTCTTCACTTAACCTGAAATTCTCCACCACGGAAAGTGTGCGCAGGTTTTCCATAACCAACTCATTTCTTTGGTCTAAACCCTGAATGGGAAGAGGATCAACAAGACTAAGATTGTGGACTTCAACACGCCTAAGCTGTAGCATCTCCCAAATCTCATAAGGTGCAATGATTGATCCATGGGCTACAGTGATAATTAATGTTTGTAAATTCCAAAGCAGGGATATTGATGAAGGCAGGTAACTCCTGTAAAGAACATCAACTTTAAGATATCTTAAGTTGAGTTGCTGAGAATAAATCTCATTCCCGAATGCTGAGTCCACCTTATTCAGTACTCTCAACAATTTCAAGTCAAATGATAGCTGACCCCATTCACATATCAGAGAACGGACAATACATGCTGATCTTGGAGCATGAAAAGTTTTTGGTTCCTCAGGGATTTTTCCTTTCATCACAACTCGACGCTCCCTGTTTATGGCTTCTCCAGGATTAAACACAGTTAAAAAGTCCTCTTTCTTGGCGATCCTCAAGCACATTTCTCTTAGAAGATCATGGACTCTAAATTTCCTGCTCCAATCGGCGGTGTGATAAACAGTAATGAGACTTCTTCCAACCAGATCAGTTATAAAGTGCAGTGCAAAAGTTTCCAAGCTTATCCAATCTTCATATTGTTGTATAAATCCCTCGCCAATCCAAAGACTTATCAAATCATCCTCAGAAATCACTTGATCTTTTGGAAATAATCCCAGGAGTAGGAAACAGGGTTTTAGAAAAACAGGCAAGTATCTATAACTCAAAGATAATACATTCAAGCACTGCTCATTCTCTCCGGAATCCAAAACTGAGATCATATCATTTGCAACATTCTCCCAGTATTCTCTCTTCTTTGAGGAATTCTGGAGCCAGCCACCAACCACAACAATTGAAAGGGGAAGTCCCCTGCAGTTTTTAACAATTCTTTTTCCAACATCCTCTAACTCAGGAGGGCAACCTTGATTCCCAAACGTTTTTCCACAAAACAAGTCCCAACTACTGTCCTCGTCTAGAAACCTCAATTTAAATTCCAAAGAGCCTAAATGAATAGCCACATATGAATCTCTAGTTGTCACAATAATGCGACTTCCCCCGTTGCTTGTATCAGGAAAGAAAAACTTCATCTCATCCCAAGCTTCCACACTCCACATATCATCCAATACAATCAAATACCTTCGCCCCAACAAACTCTTATATAACCCTTCACCAACACTACTTATACTAGAGGATATCTCAGACAAGAAAGAAGCTTTATCTTTGATTTGAGAAAGAAGTTGAGTTAGAATTTTCTGAACACTAAATTCTGGAGATACAGTAGCCCAAAGACAAACATCAAAGTAGTGCACAATATATGAATGTTGAAAAGCATTTGTAGCAAGCGTAGTTTTACCTATGCCCCCCATGCCCACCATGGAGATGACTCGCCTGCTGGTACGGGGTTCTCCAGTGAGCAGATCCAGCAGTCGAAGCAACTGGTCATCAAATCCCACCATTTTATTCTTCTCTGAAGCCGGAGGAGGTATTGGAGAAGTAGTTGCTTCTACTGCCGCTGGAAATGTGGGCTGCTCTGCTCCGAATACCTTCATCACTACTTTGAGTGTCTTTCTAGCCACGCAATTCATGTCATGAATTGCTTTCTGCAGATCCAGCAGGTAACGAGGTGTTGTTTTTCCCGAAAGAGTGGATCCAGCACGAATCTGGTCGACTACATGCGATTCAATTATGTCTTCAGCTGCGTGAGCTACACGTGCAATTCGCCTCTCCAAAACTTCGCCAGTTTCTTTGATGTGCCTATGAGAAACATCAACGAATTTCATACACTTAATCAACAAACACACAATTTCCCGAAGGAAATCAATCTGCTGGCGGTCAAAGGAAAAGGAATGTCGGGGATGATTCTGGATAAGGATTAAATTATTCTGAAGAGAAACTAGAGCTGCAAAGGCCGTTGCCATGAGTGATGGATCTCCAATTTCAGACTTATGTTTTTTATGTTAGAGAGATTAATGAAAATGGCAAAATGCCGGAGTGAAGTTTTTGTGATTATTAAGATTCTCTCTTTATCTTCGCTCAAAAATTAAAAAAAGAAACAGAAAATTTAAACTTTGTCATGATCTTTGTTTATCATTCAACTTTCAATGCACATCCACATCACCTCACACCAGGCGGCCGATCAGATTGTCTGTTCCCCTATTATATTCTATTCCATATTTTAATGTTTCGATTACTAGGTTTAATAATTATTTTTACTAAAATAAATATTATATATAATACAATATATTTTAATTAATATTACGAACAAAAATTAAAATTTTATATAAATACAAATTTTGATTATGAATTTATCCATTTAAATTAATCAAATCTTGAATTTTAATTACTAAAAAATATTATATATTCTAACTGAATTGAATGAATTCTAGGTTAATTTATGAAATTAATTAATTTATAATAGAACATTAAATTTCATGTGATCCCGCCGGGCGTGGATAGGACTTACTCAGATTAGTTGACTTTGATAATCATATCATATATTTACAAATTAATTATTTATATTATATATTGAGTAGATGGTATCTATTGTAATAGAGCATTTAATGCTTTATTTTGAACTTAATAAAGTTATATTATTGTAGATTTTAAATTTTCTGAAATATCAAGACTATTAATCTTTTTCTTAGTCTAATAAGTTTTTGAGAAATATTCAAATTTTCCACATATTTTTTTTATTTTTTTCTTTTTTCTGAAATCTTTCATTCTTTCTTTGAAATTTCTTTTTAAAATGTTTTGGAGAATATTTACGTTGTTTAAATTTCCTACAAGGTTTATTTTTCTAGAGTTTTCTTTAATTATAAGATTTTCTAATCTAAATTGTTCACAAAATTGTCCTAATTGTTTCTTTTCATCAAGATTTGTCTTTTAATTTGTTGGTTAAGCTTTATTTCATTGCATAAAGCTAACCCTTCATGTAACCAAGAATGCTTGTGTTTATCATTTTGATATGCGAATACTTTTATAAATGCATCACAATAATCCCAATAGTTATATATTTAACTATGGCTTTATTTGGATATATTAACTCTTTTTCTCTCTGAGGAGAAATTCCCCATTCCTCTAAGGATATAACCTTTTTAATAATTATTTTACTGAAATTATGAATTTCTTTATTGACTGTATCAAAATGTTGTATTTCACAGGAACCGCTTTGTTCTAAAAGCATTTCATAATAATGTCTGAACTTATAAGTTCTTGCAAGAAATGGTGAATTATCCACAAATCTCTGCATTAATTACCATATATCATTTTCCATTTAAGTTCTTTTTCATCAAGAAGAAATATAATTTTCTTGAATTTATTAGTTGAGAATCCAATATTATTGAATTTTGATTCTTCGGTGCCCGTGATTTTAGCATAAGAAGGAGAAGTATTACTTCCCTCTGTTTGTTGTTGTTTTCTATATTCCAAGAATGCTTGATATTCAGCATTTTGGGATAAATCTGCAGCTATTAGCTTTTGTTTTCCATGTTGGGCTATCAGCTCAGGAGTGTGTCCTCGACCGCCTCTTCCTCTGTAAGAGGAAGTACCTCGACCTCTTAGACTCATATCTGAAGTCATTGAAGATACTCACGGGTTAGAAAATCTGGAATATTATTTTCTTCTCCCTTTTTATGAATATTTTCAAAATCAAAAGGGGCTAAATGTGCTTGCCACCTAGCAAACATTTGTTTAGAAACATCATGTTTAAAATCTTTTTGAAACATAAATTTTGCAGAACTATGGTCTGTAAGAATAGTAAATTTTTATTATATAAATCATCCTGAAATTTTAATACACATTTTAAAATTGCAAGAATTTCTTTTGCTACAGTTGCATAATTTTTTTGTACATTATTCCATTTTCCTGAATAAAATCTAACAAGAAATGCTTGTTTAGTATTAGGATCAATTTGTGTGAGAATACCACCAAATCCAATATATGAGGCATCTGTTTCAACAATCTTTTTCCATTTAGGATTGCTTAACATAATACAAGGTAGTGATTTCACCTTATTTTTAATTCTTCTAACAACTTCTGTATGACTACTTGTCCAAGGTTTAGGATTCTTTTTAAGTCTATCATACAATATAGCAATTTCTTGAATTAAATTCTTATAATATGGAGCAATATAATTTAAGCTTCCTAAAAATCTTTGTATCTGGGAATTTTTATGCAAATTCTATACTTTTGTTTATAGGAATTATATTCCCTTTTTCAATAATATGTCCAAGAAATCTTACTTTTGTTTGAAAAAATATCATTATAGGTTTGGATACAACTAAATCATTTTGTATAATTAATGTTTTAAACATATAAAGGTGTTTAAAATGAATTTCTATAGTTTTTGAAAAAACTAATATATCATCAATATAAACAATAACTACAAAAGAATTGTAAATTTGCGACGGATTTGCGATAAAAAAGGGGTCGCAATTTAGCGACGGATTAACAACGGAATTGCGACGGAATAAAATTTTTAATTTAGCGACCAAATTGCACCAAAATATTGGTTGCTAAATTTTGCGACCAAAATTTTGGTCGCGAATCCGTCGCTAAGTTCTTTCTTTTTTTATTTTTATATTTTTTAGTGCGTATGATGTATGAGATTATTGTTTGGTTCAGTGGTAACGCGCCCATCACGCGTGCGGGAGGTCCTGAGTTCGAACCTCCTTGAACGCAGGGCACAAAATTTAAGTACAAAAATTGCGACGGATTACCGATTTTGTGGTCGCAAAATGATGAATTTTTGGTAGTGAATTATGAATTCACTATACGGTGTAAAAATATCATTCATTATTTCTGGAATTCAGAAGGGGCATTCTTTAAACCAAATGGCATTACATTCCATTCATAATGTCATATAGGTACATTAAAAGCAGTCTTATACCTATCAGACTTATTAATTTGAATTTGTCAATATCCTGATTTTAAATTAAATTTTAAAAATATAATACTATCGAATAATCTATCTAACAAATATTTTTTATTTGGTATAGGATGTCTTATCTATTTTAATACCTTATTTAGGGGTTTGTAATTTATAACTAACCTAGGTATCTCTCTTTCAATTTCTGAATGTTTATTAACATAAAATGTAGTACATGACCATAGAGATTGTGAAGGACTTATAAATCCTTTTTGTAATAAGGATTCAATTTCCTTTTTACATAATTCTAAATATTCTGAGTTCATTTGATAAGGTCTAGTCTTAGTTGCTATATTCTTTTTTCGAAAGAATCTTCATAAGGAAGAGAAACAATTTGTTTATTTCTATCCCAAAAAGATTAGGATGATCATTCCAAATATCAATAAAAAATTGATTTTTTATAAAACTTATTTTATCCTGTAATTTAGGATTTTTCATAATTTCGTATTTTAAGAAATTGATTTGATTTTGTTTTGCTTTGATATTATCATATATATTATGTAATATTTTAGCAAAAGGTTCAATAATGAACTCTAGAAAAATATCATTATTTTGGAAAGTTCCTATTATTCCTTTATTTATGAACCCTAGACTATTGACGTGTTCGAAAAAAAAACTCCAATCTATTTTCATAAGTTAAAAACCATTTTTTACTTTTATTTATGAATTATACCCTGATTTATTAATATTGTGGGAAAATACTTAAATGTAATATTATTAATTAAAAATACTTCAATCTTTAATTTCGTTTACGAATTATACCGAAATAAGAAATATTATTCGCTCACACAAAGATGACAATCAAAACAACTATCTTCGTCCATATTAAACAATTAATATATTATATATATATTCTGAAAAGTATTTAAACTTCATGTTCTACTCTTTTTATTTTTTCCTTCGGTTGGTGTATGTTCAATCCAGACGAAGGTGCATACATTTCGATACAACATCACACGTCAGAATACACATTGAGAAAAAAAGGAATTCAAGCAACCGAAGGAAACAAAAAAAGAGTATATTATGAAGTTTTAAATACTTTTAAGAAGATAAATGCATTTGAATATATAACTGTAGGATTCGAGTCTACAATAGACAACGCGAATTGCCACTTTAATTTGTCAAGGATCGTTCTTAGAATGTCGAAAATAAATATAAATTAAATAAATGAGGCGAACCTAAGCATGATCCTACAAAATTAGATGCAAAGGGATGGATCTACAGAATACCTTAACTCCAGCGAGTCTACAGATCTAGATCGATGACGAAGACTTGTTCCAACAGATCTGATCTTCTGATCTGTTCCCTTGCTCGATCCGGAAATTTGGTGAGGATACGCTACCGGATTTACAGCCGCCCACTCTCTCTCAATCTCTCTAGGATTTCTGATTTGAAACTACAAACTTATGTGGAAAATGAGAGATTTATCTATTTATATAGATCTGGAGAATGGGCTATTAGGGTTTAATAAACCCTAATGAGATCTGAGCAATGTTGGGCCAGACCAAGGATCAAATGCAAATAATAAAGTGTGCCTCCTATTAATTAATTTCATGTAACATAATTAATTAATAAATATTAATTCATGCAACCAGAGAATTAATGTTGACCTACCCCTTTATTACCACGTTATTAGGAACGGGTTGCATTGACTTGGTTAATCCCCATATTTAAGGTTTCAGACATTCATTAATTAATTCAGCGTATGACAATTAGTTGTAATTAATTAATCTCTTATTATTCCTGAGTAGTACCACTCAACCCTTATCGCTTATGCTTGAATCAATGATTCTACAGGACTTAGCATAACGAACCTCGTGAGCTTCGCAAGGAATGTCACTATCCTGAAACGGATATGGTTATCTAAATTCAGCCTGAGGAAACTCCACACAAACTGCCATCACCCAAGATGCAGATATGCGAGTACATGTAAGACTCTCCACCATAGCAAGTCAAAGTGACAGTCAACCCATATGTGCCCCTCAGCTTTCAATAGACTTTAGATCCAACTAAGTTACCAAAATCTTTACTCATTCATATGTCAAGTAGAATGGTTCATCTCACTGTTGATCATATCAATACATTGAGATGTACCGGTCACACAAAGCAGTCAAGATAAACCACTTATGGACTTGTGTGCCGCAGCCTAAATCGATAGCCAAACCAGAAACTGTCTCAGTTGTGATAACTGTTTATATCTATCTAGGTCGAACGATCTATACGATATTCTGTTATCTCTTACACACCATATGATCTTCCTATCGACGAGATAACTGGATGTGTTTGTTCGCATCGTATGATTGTTAATTCAGACATGAGTTGTTTATTGCAAGTCATTAATGATTACCAATATATCAAACATAATGTTTCCTAATATATCAATCATAATATTTTTATGTATACAATTCCAACAATAATAATAAATATTGATTGTTTAGTATATTAAATTTAACACGGACGGTGATAGTTGTTTTTTACTGTCATATTTGTGTGAGCCAATAATATTTCTCGTTTTGGTATAATTCATAAATGAAATTAAAGAATGGGGTTTTTAAACTAATAATAATACATTGAGATGTTTTCCCGATAATTCAATAGATCAGGGCATAATTCATAAATGAAAGTAAAGATTGAGGTATTTTTAACTTATGGAAATAGATTGGGGTATTTTTTCGAAAACATCAATAATTTAGGGTATTTTTCCCTATTTACCCTAAAATGAATGATATTGTAGTATTAGATGAACTATATGATGTATAAAATACATTACATTATATTACTTCAGAAAATATATATTTGATAGCGATATAATGAACACATTTTTATATAAAATGAACAAAATTTAAGATAAAAAACTGAAATTAACACGTTCACATTTCAACATGAATTTGGAATATTTTGTAACAATAATTCTTCTGAGTATATATGAGAATAATTTTCAAATAAATTAACAATACATATTTTACAATCATATGAATTAGATGATTTTTTTATTTATAACAATATTTTTTCATATCAATTTTGATGGATACAATATTTTTTATTAGATAGATTGATTATTATTTTTTCATGCATGTTTGCTAAAATATAATTCACAATTTTAAAAGATAAAATATTGTAAGTATAGAGATTAAGCATTGCCATTAGAGTTGGCTATAAAACTCAAAAGTATTTAATCGTGCAAGTAAATATAAGGAGCCAACGATATGCATATTTATATACATTTTTGCTTGTTAAACTAGTGTTTAATTCTTCAGCCTTGTTAAAAAATGAATTGATTTAATTCTTTTTTTTTCTGAATATTAGGAAACTAATATACTGAATATATAACGCAGAATGTATATCTAAAAACTAGGCAATAATAGGGTCAAGAAAAATAAAAGACGCCTTTTTACAATTTAAAAAAAAATTAAGATGCATAAAAAAATCTAAATTATTTGTAATTTCAAATCCTACAAACATGATCCAAGTAAAAGAAATATAAAAATCCTACAAACTTTACGCACAAATTGTAGTTGCCATTGTGCAACTTCACTTTTACATATAAACTAAATAAACATATACAATATATATGACATCCATTTATCTTTGAAAAAACTTTCTTGCATTCCAACAACATTCCAGATTCGATCTTCATTATGTATTCATAGAATAATAAGCATGCGATGCAGTGTTTAAGTTGTGAGAATTGTTTGCCAAATAACTTCAATTGGAAATCTATTTTATAAGATAAAAACAAAATGAGATTATGGAATATATTCTGCTTGACACAATTATTTTAATGTAACTCTTAATTTAAGGCTTGAATTTAAATGACTTGATGCATTTAATCCAAAACTCTGTATCCCATAATTACTGGATTATTTATTATTTCCTAAATTTGTGGCCCTAAATAGCGAAAATGGTGTGTTGACATATTAAGAATTACTTTTGAGGTTCCGTTTTTAGAAATTTATTTTAGCAGAAATTTTTTTTTTTTGGGTACGGATTTTGCTTCTAGGAATATAAAGATGAACTCATTACAAACATATTCAATAAATCTTACACATTAATTCTATATGCAAAATGCTTCAGAGTTTTGACATTACAATGTCTGCAAACAATATTAATAAAAAAAAATTGATTTTATCAGCACAATTCATTAATGATGACGTAATAGCACGTTGTATTGAAACTTTAAATTACCAAATACACATTTAAATTGAAATAATAAAAAATACTACATAGGATCAAAATCGTGCAAGTAAATATATATGTATATTTTCATAAAAAATGTATATTTTTGCTTGTTAAACCCTCTTCTTCAGCTATTTGTTTGAAGCCCTCTAGTGTATTTTCTTCATCACACTTGAAACCAACATAAAGTTGAATCCCTTCATTCCCCTGCTCCTCTTGTTCCACCACCATTCTCATTGCCGAAAAGCTTGATGACACGCTGCAGTCTGATAAAAGAATCTTGCCAAGTGTAGGTATTTCTCCAAAAGCTGAAGGGAACTCGTCCAATTCAGACAGAGAATTGAGACACACATCTTCGAGGACAGGAAAATGGGACTCGTCTGCATTCCAATGAATCAAATCACAATGTGAAATGAATAAATGTTTCAGGCAAGGGAATCCCCCCTCATCAGGGGTCCATTCTGATCCACTGACTGCATCCTCTAAAAATTGGAGAACTCTAAGATGCGGCAAGCGTCCAACCTTCATTGTCACCTCTTCCCAGCCAACACGACAACCACTTAAGCCCAACTGCGTAAGTGATGTTGGGAAAGTGAGGCTTGATACAAAACCACGCCAATTTGCATTGCGATTGAAGCTGCATTTTAGTATATTCAGTTTCTGGAAGCAGCTAAAATTGTTGGGACAGTAATATGAACTCGGTTCATCACCATAGGCGTATAACAACTCCAATTCTTCAATATTGGGGATTCTTCTGCACACCTCTTCACTTAACCTGAAATTCTCCACTATGGAAAGTGTACGCAGGCTTTCCAAAACCAACTCATTTTCTTGGTCTAAACCGTGAGTGGGAAGAGGATCAACAAGACTAAGTGTGTAGATCTCAATATGCCTAAGCCGTAGCATCTCCCAAATCTCATAAGGTGCAATGATTGATCCATGATAGGCTCCAGTGATAATTAATGTTTGTAAATTCCGAAGCAGGGATATTGATGAAGGCAGGTAACTCTTGTAACAAACATCAACTTTAAGATATCGTAAGTTGACTTGCTGAGAATAAATCTCATTCCCTAATGCTGACTCCACCTTATTCACTACTCTCAACAATTTCGAGTCAAAAGATAGCTGACCCCCTTCACATATCACAGAACGCACAATAGATGCTGATCTTCGAGCATGAAAATTTTTTGGTTCCTCAGGAATTTTTCCTTTTATTACAACTCGACGCTCTCTGTATATGGCTTCTCCAGGATTAAACACAGATAAAAACTCCTCTTTCTTGACAATCTTCAAGCATAGTTCTCTTAGAACATCATGGACTCTACATTTCCAGCTGCTATCGATGCTTTTATAAACTGAAATGAGACTTCTTCTAATCAGATCAATTATAAACTGAGATGCAAAAGCTTTCAAGCTGATATCTTCACATTGTTGTATAAATCCCTCACCAATCCAAAGACTTATAAGATCATCCACAGAAATGTCTTGACCTTTCGGAAATACTCCCAGGAATAGGAAACAGGGTTTTAGATAAACAGGCAAGTATCTATAACTCAAAGATAATATATTCAAGCACTGCTCATTCTCTCCAGAATCCAAAACTGAGTTCATATTGTTTGCAACATTCTCCCAGTATTCTCTCTTCCTTGAGGAATTGATCTGGAGCCAGCCCCCAACCACAACAATTGAAAGGGGGAGTCCCCCGCAGCTTTTAACAATTCTTTTTCCCACATCCACTAACTCAGGAGGGCAACCTTCATCGCCAAACGTTTTTCCACAAAACAAATTCCAACTACTGTCCTCATCTAGAAACCTCACAATAAATTCCAAAGAGCCTAAACGACTAACCACATATGCTTGCCTAGTAGTCACAACAATGCGACTTCCATTGCTTGTATCAGGAAAGAAAAACTTCATCTCGTCCCAAGCTTCCACACTCCACATATCATCCAATACAATCAAACACCTTCGCCCATACAAACTCTTACGTAACCCTTCACCAACACTAGTTACACTTGAGGATATCTCAAACAAGAAAGAAGTTTTTTCTTTTAGTTGAGAAAGAAGTTGTGTTAGAATTTTCTGAACACTAAATTCTGGAGATACAGTAGCCCAAAGACAAACATCAAAGTAGTGCACAATATGTGGATGTTGAAGAGAACTTGTAGCAAGCGTAGTTTTACCTATTCCCCCCATGCCCACGATGGGGATGACTCGCCTGCTACTGGGTAGTCCAGTGAGCAGATCCAGCAGTCGAAGCAACTGGTCATCAAATCCCACCATTTTATTCTTCTCTGAAGCCGGAGGTGTTGGCGAAGAAGTTGCTTCTACTGCCGCTGGAATTGTGGGCTGCTCTGCATCGATTTCCTTCGTCGCCATTACTTTGGATGCCTTTCTAACCACGTAATCCATGTCGTGAATTGCTTTCTGCAGATCCAGCAGGTAACGAGGTGCTGTTTTTCCAGCAAGGGTGGATCCAGCACAAATCTGGTCAACTAATATGTATAACATAATATCTACTTCAGGTTGCTTTGACATATTTTGTTAAGATATAGGGGACCATAGTTAAAATTAAATTTTTTTTAATATTAAATCATAGTATTCAGGTTTTATGCTTAACTCATGTTGTGAATTTTATTTATAAACTTTTTATTTCATAAATATAATTGACCGTTGTTGCGTTAAGATTTTCAGATTATACAATGATTTATTAGTAAATATCCAATTGAGAAATTTTTCTATACCTCCACCAACGTTATACAGTAAAAATAAAATTCAATTATTTTCAAGTCACTTTCAACATCATTTTCTCTTTCTTTATCATATGCAATTATCTATATTTATCTACCATTCTTCTATCATCTCTCAAAGCTAGGCGCCTATTGACTTTTTTAAAAATATTAGTAATATACCGTTGCACAAGTTTATTTCATTTGAATTATTAAAAGAAATATGAAAGTATTATAATAGTCGATCATGACAATCTTGTACATAAAAATATTTAATAACGAAAATGAAATAGTACATTCATAAATTTCTAAAAAAAAAATTTACACTAAATTTTGAGTAGATGTTTTTTCAACTTCCTTAGACTTACTCGTGAATTGCAACATATAACTGACTATAACTAAAAATAGAATTCTTAAAAAATAGTCCAACTCGTTTCAATGATTAACCATAACTTTTGTTGATTGTCATGACATATGAAACTATTAGTGAAAATTGTCTCCGTTGAAACTTGAACAACAATCTTGAATTTGATGGTGTAAGTGACAATCTCGAAATTAAAATCTTATGTCTCGCATTATGACCTGATAGGGTTTTCCGCAAATTTAAAATACTTTATTGATGAATATATATAGAGTACAAAAAGATATACGTAAAGTAGAAAAACCTAGATACAAGATTTATGAATCTAGATAACATATCTAAAATATATTTAAAATATATTCTATCATTCCCCCTCAAGCGAATCCGTCGAGATGGAGGAGACGCGGAGCTTGTCACGGAAAAAATCAAATAGCGGACGAGGCAATGCCTTGGTGAAGATGTCCGCAAGCTGATGTTCTGTTGGGACGTGTTCGGTGCGGAGTTTCCCATCTTGAACTAGCTCCCGTACAAAATGGTAATCAATATCGATGTGCTTCGCCCATTTGTGAGCAACTGGATTCTGTGTGAGAAATATGGAGCTCTTATTGTCGCATAGGAGTCGAGGGCAGCCATGCAGAGAAACGTGAAGCTCACGTAATAGGGAGGCGATCCAAATGACCTCAGCAGCCGTATTGGCCATTGCGCGATATTCAGACTAGCAGCTGGAACGAGAGACAGTTGGCAGCTTCTTTGCACTCCAGGAGACCAGATTGCCGGCTAGGAGATGGCATAACCGTATGTGGATCGTCGAGTGTCAATGCAGCGTGCCTAGTCGGCGTCAGAATAAGCAACAAGATCGCGAGTGGGAGAGCGAGAGAAAACAAGACCGTGAGATAGGGTCCCCTTTATGTAACGCATAATGCGCTTAACGGCTTGGAAGTGATCTTCGGTTGGAGCTTTTAGGAATTGGCTTGCTTGATGTACCGCAAAGGAGATGTCCGGACGAGTTATGGTGAGGTACTGAAGCGCACCAACTAGTGAGCGGTAATGAGTGACATCGGCGAATGCATTGCCAGACTGTGGAGGAGAATACCCCACCGGGAGAGGAGTACCAACCGGACGCGCATCAAGAAGCTCAGCTCGAGTAAGTATATCGCGAGCATATTTGGCTTGTGAGAGTAATAAGCCGTCGTTGGTGTATGTGACCTCCAATCCGAGGAAATAACTTAGTCGACCCATGTCTTTGATGGAAAATTCCGAGTGCATGCGAGTGATGAATGCAGAGATGTGAGGCGAGCTGTTACCAGTGAGAATAATGTCGTCTACGTAGACGAGAAGATAAAGAACGGTCGAAGCCTTGGAATAGATGAAGAGTGAGGTGTCGACTTTGCTGCATGCAAAACCCGAAGATAGAAGAAAGGTGCTGAGTCGTTGAAACCAAGCACGGGGCGCCTGCTTCAAGCCATAGAGAGCCTTTTTGAGGCGACAAACATGGTCGGGAAAGCGTGGATCAGCGAATCCCGGTGACTGATCCATGTAGACGGGCGTGCATAGAATGCCATTGAGGAATGCGTTCTTGATGTCAAGCTGATGAAGGGACCATCCAGAGATAACTGCAAGAGATAGAACAATTCGAACGGAAGCTGCTTTAACCACAGGACTGAATGTGTGGGAGAAGTCAAGGCCAGGTATTTGAGAGAAACCCTGCGCCACCAGACGAGCTTTGTGACGCTCAATAGTGTCATCGGAGCGGAACTTCGTTCGGAAAACCCATTTTGAGCCGACAATGTTCTGCCCAGGCGGACGCGGCACTAAATCCCAAGTGTTGTTCTTTTGAAGTGCATGCATTTCCTCGGACATGGCAGCCATCCAGACTGGATGTTTGGCTGCGGATTTGTAGCCTCGGGGCTCAGAGCTGGAAAGAAGAGCATGGTGGAGAGATGTAGCAGCATAATAAGCAAGGTGGCGCGGCTTGAAGATCCCGGCTCGGGCTCGTGTGACCATCGAATGTCCAGGAGGAGGCGGCGGAGGATCCGGCAAAGCAGCTGGTGGAGCTTGCGGCGAAGGCATAGGTGCAGGCAGTGGAAGCGTAACCTCTGGACAAAGAGTGCATGGCGACGGGACGGGCGCGGGCCGAGGAGGCATCGGCGAAGTGGGAGGCGATGGGGCCGAAGGGGCAGCTATATGCGGCTCCAGAAAACCAGAAATATCGAGCTGGGAAATAGGTGCGGCGTGTGAGGCAGAATCATATGGAAAATGCAGCTCGTCGAACCGGGCATGGCGAGTAGTATAGACCCGAGATGTTGCTGGATCAAGGCAACGGAAACCCTTGTGAGCAGTAGAATAACCGACGAAAATGCAAGGGATGTTGCGAGGAGAGAACTTGTTTGCAGCATAATCACGCAGACATGGATATACCCGGCAACCAAATGGATGAAAGGAGCCATAATTAGGGTGCACGCCAAACAGGGTGTGAAACGGCGATGAGCCTTTTAGAACAGCCGATGGCAGGCGATTGATAATAAAAGTCGCTGTACAGAAAGCCTCAACCCACATAGTTAATGGCAAACGAGATTGAAACAGTAGAGCCAAACCTGTTTCAGTGATGTGCCGATGTTTGCGCTCAGCCCGCCCATTTTGAGAAGGAGTGTAGGGGCAAGACTGAAGATGCTGGATGCCTCTACACGAAAAGAAATCCTGAACCGCCTTATTAGTAAATTCGGTCCCTCCGTCGCTTTGAAAAACTTTAATATGCCGAGAGAATTGAGTTTCAACAAGCGCGACAAATTTCTGCAAAGTAGTAAAAAATCCGATTTTCTGGCCAATGGATATAGCCAGGTAAAGCGACTGTAATCATCGACAAAGATCACATAATAACGATAGTTTGCAGAAGATGTAACAGGAGCAGGTCCCCATAAATCACAATGTATTAAGTCTAAAACATGCGATGAACGCTTTTCATTAAACTAAAAGGAAGACGAGAACTTTTAGCAACTTGACAAGACTGACATAGAGTAGGCTTAGGCAAACAAGAAGTAACATTGAGAAGACCCTGTTTGCTAAGCAAAGAAATTGAATTAAAGGAAACATGACCCAGGCGACTATGCCATAATTCAAAGGAGGCACGTAACATATTTGACTTGAGTTGAGATATGAAGGCAGGCTGCACATCATCGAGAGTGTAAAGTCCGGCTCTACGGCGATCTCTTGTGATTGTTTCCTTTGTGTGCCGATTCTAAACAGTAAAATAGCGGTCAGAAAATAGTAAATCAACCGGATAATCTGAAGTAAGCTTGCTAACCGAGAGCAAATTCTTAGTAAGAGATGGCACCACCAAGACATCCAGTAGATTAACAGAGTTAGATAGACGAGAAAAATCAATACGTGATATATCAAGAGAATCACCATTACCAACAATAACCCGATCGGAGCCAGAATAGGGCTGTGAAGAATCGAGAATATCAGCATCTGGGGTCATGTGAGCCGACGCACCAGTATCCAAGAACCAATCAGAGGCATTTGAGGGCGAGACTGAACAGTTGGCATTGAAGGCCTCAGCTAGGTTGGCCGTCAACGAGGGTGAATACCGATTAGGGCAGGCGTCTGCATAGTGGCCTTCTCTGCGACAGATTTGGCAGCGAGGTGGGCGCCGTTGATTTGAATTTTTATTTCCACGATGTAGGTTCGAGTTCTTGGACTGAGAACCATTCGAACCCTTTCCAGAATTAGTGTGGTTCGAAGACTGGGATGACGAAGACTGGTTCTGACCATAGAAGGCGACCTGAGCGGTGGAATTGCCGTCCATAGAATCCTGAAACATAGAAAAACTTTCTGCTTTGGACAGTAAGTCACGAAAGGAAGGTAAAACAGTTAGCGCCATCTGAGCGACAGCAAAGGAAGAGAACTGAGGACTAAGGCCACGTAAGAACCAGTGCGCCTTGTCCGTATCGTCAACGGGACAGCCCATGGCGGCCAATTGATCGCAGATAGCCTTAAACTCGCGGCCGTAGTCGGTGACTGATCGGGAACCACGCTTGACCATCTGAAGATCATCCTTGAGTCGAAGCTCATGAGCCTTCGACTTATTGCTGAATGCGGCGTCGAGGGACGTCCAGACGGCGCGAGCAGACGTGCATCTAATAACTTCCGCCATAGCTTCCTCCGATAAAGTAGATAGAAGTAAGCTCAGCAACTTCTGATCTTGTAAGTGCCATGACGTGTATGCCGGATTGACAGACACGGTGCCGGCCGGAGAAGCGAGGGCGGACGGCAGGGGTGGAAGCGAGCCATCAATATACTTGAAGAGATCCTGACATGTAAGAAGCGGGACGATCTGCGAACACCATAGGAGATAGTTTGATGATGATAACTTGATCGTGATCATGTGCACGAGGGTGGACAAGGGGAGGAGATCGTCGGGGGCCATTGGCGACGCCAGAAGAAGGAAGAAGACCGAACCAAAGTTTAGGGTTAGGGTTAGAGAGATTAGGGTTTCGCCGTGAGGGAGAAACAAAATTTTAGGGTTAGGGTTAGAGAGATTAGGGTTAGGGCTGAGGGTGCGCCGCGCGATCGTGAGGCTTCGTGTGGGGATGAGAAGTCGGGCGAGCGTGAGGCTGCGCACCGGGAGGGCTCGAGCGAGCGTGAGCCGCGAGCGGATGAGGGCAAGGGAGAGAGGCTCGAGCGAGCTTAGGTCGCGAGCGAGAGAGAGTTTGAGGGATAAGATCGTGTTTTAGGCTGATACCATGATAGGGTTTTTCGCAAATGTAAAATACTTTATTGATGAATATATATAGAGTACAAAAAGATATACGTAAAGTAGAAAACCCTAGATACAAGATTTATGAATCTAGAAAACATATCTAAAATATATTTAAAATATATTCTATCATGACCTGTAAGCACTTTTACTTCCAATACATGATTGTCAAGTTTAGTAATCACCAATCTAGTATAGTTGCACAAACCATTGGAATGGTCTATATTCCTCAACAACATAACTGGAGTTCCGACTTTCAAAGAAAGATCATGATTTGGCACTCCTAAACATTTTAATTTATTTATGAACTCTGGAGTGTGTATATCACACAATACATACCCATTAGAATTAGATGTGCATGTACTATCTGAACTAAAAAAAAAAAGAAATCGGCCTTCCTCCTTATTTAGTGAGAGCAGATATTGCTTAATTGTTTCTACAACAACTAATGTAGGCGCTAAGATTGCTCTTTTTTGTAAATAACCCGTATTATCAATTACACCACCTCTTGACTCATACATGTGATCAACAGTTGTTGTAATAGGATTATTAGAATATTTCAATAAAATAACATTGGACAGATCAATTATTACTTCTCCATCATTAACGCCTCCAATTGTGCAATCTCCTAAGTTTGCAATCCAATTATTAAATGGGCTTTCTTGTGCAATATTCCAAGTCACTTTCAACATCATTTTCTCTTTCTTATCATATGCAATTATGTATATTTATTCACCATTCTTCAAACACATTTCTTTTAGAAGATCATGGACTCTACATTTCCAGCTGCTATCAGAGCTTTTATAAACTGAAATGAGACTTCTTCCAGTCAGATCATTTATAAAATCCAGTGCAACAGCTTCCAAGCTGATATTTTTATATTGTTGTATAATTTCCCTAACCAATCCAAAGACTTGTCCTACTCAAAAAAAAAATCCAAAGACTTGTCAGATCATCCACAGAAATCAGAAATCACTTGATCTTTTGGAAATACTCCCAGGAATAGAAAACATGGTTTTAGATGAACAGGCAAGTATCTATAACTCGAAGATAATATATTCAAGCACTGCTCATTCTCTCCGGAATCCAAAACTGAGTTCGTATCGTTTGCAGCATTCTCCCAGTATTCCGTCTTCCTTGAGAAATTCCGGAGCCAACCCCCAACCACAACAATGGAAAGGGGAAGTCCGCTGCAGTTTTTAACAATTCTTTTTCCAACATCCTCTAACTCCGCAGGGCAACCTTCATCGCCAAACGTTTTTTCACAAAACAAGTCCCAACTACTGTCCTCATCTAGAAACCTCACATTAAAATACCAAGAGCCTAAATGAGCAGCCACATATGCTTGTCTAGTTGTCACAACAATGCGACTTCCCCCGTTGCTTGTATCAGGAAAGAAAAACTTCATCTCATCCCAAGCTTCCACACTCCACATATCATCCAATACAATCAAATACCTTCGTCCAAACAAACTCTTATATAACCCTTCACCAACACTACTTAGAGTTGAGGATATCTCAAACAAGAAAGAAGTTTTTTCTTTTATTTGAGAAAGAAGTTGTGTTAGAATTTTCTGAACACTAAATTCTGGAGATACAGTTGCCCAAAGACAAACATCAAAGTAGTGCACAATATGTGGATGTTGAAGAGCACTTGTAGCAAGCGTAGTTTTACCTATTCCCCCCATGCCCACAATGGCGATGACTCGCCTGCTACGGGGTTCTCCAGTGAGCAGATCCAGCAGTCGAACCAATTGGTCATCAAATCCCACCATTTTATTCATCTCTGAAGCCAGAGGTGTTGGCGTAGTAGTTGCTTCTACTGCCGCTGGAAATGTGGGCTGCTCTTCATCAATTACCTTCTTCATAAATACTTTGAATGTCTTTATAATCACGTAATGCATGTCGTAGGTCGCTTTGTGCAGATCCAGCAGGTAACGAGATGTTGTTTTTCCAGCAAGAGTGGATCCAGCACGAACCTGGTCAACTACATGCGATTCAATTATGTCTTCAGCCGCGTGAGCTACACGCGCAATTCGCCTCTCCAAAGCATCGGCAGCTTCTTTAGTGTCCCCATGAGAATCATCAATGGCTTCCATACAACTAATCAACAAACACACACCTTCCCGAAGGAAATCAATCTGCTGGCTGTCAAAGGAAAAGGAATGTCGGGGATGATTCTGGATAAGGATTAAATTATTGTGAAGAGAAGCTAGAGCTGCAAAAGCAGTTGCCATGGAACTCCAATTTCTGACTTGCGTTTTTGAAGTTTGAGAGATTACTGAAATTGGCAAAGACTGTGATTGTGTGATGCCCAAATTTGGATAATCTACTTAACATAAATAAAAAATTAATCAAATAAAATATATAATAAGTTTAAATTTATGGTTAAAGTCAACTTTCCTGACCAAAAATAAGGAAGATGATGCAGAGGAAAGAGGCTTGGGACACAATTTTCTGTGTATTCTCCCTCACCAAAAGTGTTGTACAAAGAAATACATAAAGCAAAACACAAACAATCTAAGACCTACACGTCCTCTACTAACAAACTAGAAACGACAATACAAGAAAAGAAATTAAAGCAAAAAAAAGCCAGCTGGGATGCCATGTAATTCATGCATCATATAAAATAGCATCCCTTCGTCTATCTTCATCACCTGCTTTCAACACATCTTGTGCTTCTTCATTTTAACACGACTGAACTTCAACACTTTACACTAAAGTACCTTTACTAAATCCAATAATGGAGAAACATTTTTTGATTATTAAAGTTGAGTTGATTCTTTTAAGATATCGTGCTTAGGGGTGTAATTGAACCGATTCGAGTTTAGTAGTGTTGTGCTCAAGTTCAACTCGTTTAGTATTGAGTTGAGCTTCGTGTTTTTTTGTCAAACATTTTGAATTTCACAAACTTTATCGAGTCTTAATCGAGCCTAAACGAACTTTCTAAATTTAGAATATATTTAAAATATACATAATTATCTTGAAAGAAAATGTTATTTATTTCTAAATAAATTAATATTATATTCATGCTCAAATTCTAAATTTTCGCATTATTAGAAAGACTTATCATTATTGTTACTCTTAAATCATGAAAGATATATAATACTTTTATTAAATTAATCATTTTATATATTTACTAATTTTAGTTGGCCAGCTTGTTCACAAGCTCACGAGTCGAATACTATGATGCTCAAGTTTGGTTTGTTTAATAAACGAGTATCTCTAAACGAGCTCGAACGAGCTTTTATTGACTCAAAATCCGAGTAGATCACAGATTAATAAAGTTTTTATTTATTGTGCTCACCGACCCATATTCAAAATTCTCAAAATAATTATGATTTTTTTTTTGCGCGGGAATTCAAGTTATAAATATTACCGAGTTTAGGATTTGTACAACTTTCATCAAATATATATTTTGGGAAGCTTGTTGATTATCTACATTGGAGATTAACATAGATGAATTAGATATACCTAAACTAAAATATTATAAATTATAATAATTAATATGTGTAAATAGATGTAAAGTCATGTAATTAATATATCCACTTATGTTATTATTGTAATTTAGAATATATTTGCTTATTTATTAGATGAATAAAATATATATTTTATTAGTATATTTTTATTTATTATTCTTATATAATTTTTTTAAATATCAAGTATTTTTCTTATTATATAAATAAATAGATATAATATTAATTTTTTTAATAAAATACAAATATAAAAAATATTTTCGTGCATTCACAATATAATTTAGTTACTTCAATACAAATTACCCAACAAGCCTTGTGTCTGAGCCCATCTCTCTCCACGGTAGCTTACTCCGTCATTGTCGCCGCCACAGGCATTGGCAGCACCACCACCATCCGCTTTTGGGGTTCTCATCAACGGCTTCGGACTTGACAACAACGTCTGGGAATGGCGCCACAAATATCCTTCTTCCCCGTGAATTCAGTCTCAACTTTCCAGATCTCCTCTTCTTTGGCTGATCCTTCACCATTCCTCTATTTGTGGATTGAAAGATTAAAAAAAAAAAATCAATTCGGACCCAAAAGATCATATGATTCTCAATCCACACCTTCATATGAGATCTGGATTGAGAATTATTTGAACTTTCGGTCCTAGATTGACAAATTATTTTTGAACCTTGAATCGATAATTAAACTATCTTTTGGATCATGAATTGATAATTGTGCAAAATAGTAAGTTTGCGCCTAAAATTCAATCTTATCTTTGCTCTTTTTGGATATAAATATATATGTTTAAATTTACTTACTCAAATATGTTTGAAAAACTAAAACTTATGAACTCTTTACCCCACACAAAATATTTTCACCTTTATTAATAAAAAATAAAAATTGTTATGATCTTTGTTTAATTATTATTCAATGCACATCCCATTCCGTGGATAGGAGGACCCCACACAGCGAAAACAGAAAATCAATCTTTGTCATGACTCATGATCTTTATCAGTGACTTTAATTAAAGGCATTAGGTAAACGACAAAAAACTTTGGGGGGAAAAAAAATCAAATACTAAAAGTGAAAAAGTAATGACATTGGGCATTTGCATTATCTCTATATTTTCATCCAATCCTGAGTTGCCATTTGAAAAATCTTGATTGGATAACCTATTTACATATCAATTATATTATACATAATTATTTATTAAAATAAATTAAATTTGTATTTCGTTTTTCTTTATAAATAAAGTATTTTAATAAAAAAAATTAAATCTCGTGCAGTCACTTGAAGCCATCACAAATATTAAGTGTAAGTGAACGAAATACCGTTTTGTGAGCCATCGACGCTTGATTGTTGAACTGGGTCATCCACAATCCACATATTATTGAACATGGTGGATACATTTTTTTTTTTTCAAATAAGATTATATGTATTAAACTCACACACTCAAATGTTCCAGAGAATTCGAACTTGTGATCTCTTGATCCGAACAAGGTACTTTCACCACTACACCCTAAACGAGGGGAGAACGTGGTAGATACATGATGCGCGTAGGTGTACCAACTCAGGCGATGATAATCGGGAGAGTGGAAAGAAAGGGGAGAGGGAGATCAAATTTTTAAAACCATTTTTTTTTTGAAAGGTCTTGGGTTAGACAGGCCTAAATGATTTAGGCGGGTTTTATCCATTAACCCAAGATTTAGGCGGATTTTATCCATTAACCCAAACCCAAACCCATATAATATACCCTATTTGGGATGAGTGAACCCATTTGGGTAGGATAAAACCCGCCTAAACCGTTTAGGCCTGCCTAACGCAAGTTTTTGCCTTTTGGGAAGGTCTTGGATTAGGCAGGCCTAAACGATTTAGGCGGGTTTTATCCATTAACCCAAGATTTATATTGTTCAAACAAATGGGGACTATATTTCTTTATTTTTTTATATCTGGTTGATATTTTATATTTAAAAAATTAAAGATAAAATTGTAATATTGGATAATAACTGTATATTTTAACATAATGAGGAGCTATGTTGAGTAAAATTATGGCATGTTTGGAATAATCTTATACATTTTCATTAAATGTGTGTATTATGGACAATATGGAAGTTTGACAATCCTCTACCTAGAAGATAATATAGATCAATTGAATATATCTAAGCTAAAAATATTGTAAAATTATATTAATTTCTATGTGCTAAAAGATGTCAAACAAATGTAATTAACATATAATGAATTTAAGATATCCAGATTTGTTACTAATACAATTTAGAATATTTTATTTCTTATTTTTTTTTTTGTTTATTTATGTGAAATGCGATCTTAATATAAGTATATCCTTATTTAGAATTAATTATACAATTTTTTAAAATGTTAAAATACTTTTCTTAATATATGTAAAATAATATAATTCTAAATTTATTTGAATAAAATATAAATTAAAAGTAATTCTTATATTAAAATTTAAATATAAATAAAAATAATGTACTGAGTGTTGTAGAACCATATTTTATGGGTAATATTTAAAAAAATGGGAAAATATATCAAAATAACTCAATTCATATATAATTAGTCTTAAGCAAAGTATTTAACCTTTGTACTACGAAGTTAATAATAATCATGTTAGAATTAAATGAAATGTATATAACAGAGATTAGTTACTATTTTTTTACAAATAATATAATCTTCCTTTGTACGCCAAAATTGAAATGTATTATCTTGGGAACAACTTTGATAAAAATGTTAAGAAAAATAGTTACTCCGTCCATTTCAATTATTTGATTCGGATTGCTATTTTATAATGATTATTTATAGTTTAATTTTTATATTTAGTTTTTTTTCTATTAATTTATAATTGTACCCTTAAATTTTTTGAAAAATGAGAATATTAAAAGTAATTTTATAAAAAAAATTAATTAATGTTTTTAAATAATAGTATGTTGAAAGTTTGCTTAAATACAATACTAATTGGTCCCCGATCAGAGTGTTTGTATATGCATCGGAAGTTAAAATAATATCTTGCACTTATCTTGCTAAGATCACGACTAAGCAAGTATTTATCAAATGTGTTTAAGTTCGAGTTTTCGTTAGATTTAGTGTAGATTATACTTCAACACTTGGTGTGTTGAGTTTCAAAGCACACAATATGCAACGTAACGAAATGAAAGCAGTAAATGAACATGGAGTTTTTAGTGGTTTGAACAATTGTTCTACATCCACTCTTCAGTCCTCTTGATTGAAAATTCACTATAGATTGATTACAAGGTCATACTTGATCTCTAACTTTGAGCATCTTCTCTGTCTGGTCAGTGTGCACATTCAAGCACCTCGGTCTTCAATCTTCACCTTTGACACTCCTTAAATGAGGATAAACCTCCATTCTCCTCGGACGTCGACCTGTTGAGAGTTTTATAGTTCTTCCCAAAACCTTTTCATGTTTTGGCAGTAGCCGTGATAATCACACTTGAAGAGCAAGGTGACTACTAAATTCTTTCTAGAATAGAAAAAATCCCAATGATAACCTAAGAAGAAACTTCAAAGGTCTCGAGCTTCGAATATGAAAGCTTATGTAAAGCTTCTATCAAGTACAAGCTCGGATGTGAGTTCACGTATGTATTGAGAGCGTTGAGATCTCTTTTGTTTTCTCTATTGTAGAATTTTTGCGAACCTCTGAATCTCTCTTTGATTGAATCTCTCTTTGATGACACCCATTTATAGGTTAGAATTCAAATGGTTGTTTGAATCTTATTCGTTAGACTCAGAGTGTCTGCTCGCAAATCTTCATTCTTTCCTTTTTGCGAAGCGCCTTCAGGTCTCCCTTTTCTCTGATTGGCAATCTCCGTATTTTAGTCGTTTTTGTCAAAACGGATCTTTCAGTTTGAATCTGAAAACCTTCTTTGTGTCTGTTGATTATCCTTTACTCTGATTCGTCCGGTTTCTTGCGATTGGTTCCTTCTGATTCACGACTTCGTATAGTGTGTTGATTGTTGTTGTGTGTCTGTTGGCAGTTGGAGGTCTGTTGATATCTCAGCAGTCTTGCTGAGATTTCAGCAACACGTTTGCTTAAATCCTTCAACACTCTTATAGGCGTGTCCAGCATTCTTCTGAGTTTGCTAGCCTTTTACTAGCGTCTTCAGCAATCTTCAATTATGCTATTCTTCCAGCATTCTTCGATTTTCTATTCTAATTCTATTATAACTCGAGTAATCCTAAAAATGACTTTTACAATTCGACTCGATACTAAATTGCTAGAAACTAGATTGACTTGAGCTTTGATGCACCAAAACTAATATACATACAATTAAGACCAATGGGTTATTATATTTTTAACAATTTCCCCCTTTTTGGTGCGATCAAAGCCTCAAATCTAAGCTTTAACACTAACTGATCACAAGAAAGCTGATTAAAATTCTATTCTTAGCATATCAACTCCCTTAGACTCAGTATGATTCCAAAATGTTCCCCCTCGAAATGACAAGGGTATTGCTCGATTAAAAATTTTACTTCAGGTAAATGGCTTTCAAATCATCAATCAAATAAGCACATTCATACACAAATATAGAGCAACACACAAGAGCATATCACACACTCAATAATCCAAGCAATTTTGTTGATTACACTGGTTGTGTAAGTTTAGCTACGACAATTAATTCAGCGTTGGACAATGAGGTATTGTCTCCAAACTATGTTAGTTTCCATTAAAAATTTCGCACCTGTCGTCTGTCTTGTTGAACCTGCACTTTATTGTTCTCATCTCTATGCATATGAAACTCGTCAAAAGTTTGCTTCCAGTAGATTCATTTCTATGGTTAGGCTGCAGGAAATGAGGCATACAAATCAGGAAAGCATTACACTGCTGCTATTTCATGTTCTATTGAATCACGCTCTTTCACAGCTATTTGCTTCTGCATATCGATCAATGGGCCAACTTTTAGATGCCATTGCATATTGCTACCTTGCCATTGCCCTAAACAGAAAATATTATAAGGTTTTATTCAGAACATAGTCGATGATTCCATTAACTCTGGTAATAAAATCTAGGAATGGAGTCAATTCATTTTTTAATTCCCAAATTTATAATATACGAGGGAATGATATCAAAATTGATTTGAGTCACATCTCAAAGCAAGTTTTTACATAAGAATAGTCTTATAAATGAGCACAAATGAAATACTCTGGAACTAGTAAACACCTTACTTAAGGAGAAGTGTCATGTAAAACATGTCGTAATACTTATTCACACACCATTTCAGCAAATTTCTTTAATTTCATGTTCAATTTTGATGTCGTGTATCGCATATGAATTTTATGTTAATGTTTCTGACTATTGTTAGTTTACTCTAGTATTTTATGATTATATTTGTACAATGTGCAGGTCATCTCTAGGCGAGCTGCAATATATGAGATGATTAGAAATTATGGACAAGCAGTTGCAAATCAACAAAAACTTGTATCCCTTCTCACAAAAGAAGTGGACAAGAAAATGAATCAATATTTAAAATCCGACAAAGTTGAGATTGTGAATGAGCTAAGACAAGTTAGACTTAAACTTTCATAAATGGAAGAATTTACGAGAAATGAGATTCCTCTCAACATGTACCTTATTCTGTAAGTGACAGATCTTATTTATTTATTTATTTTGTGGTTTTAGAACAGATGCATGCCAGTTTTAAATGTTTTTTGTTTGATTTTAATGTTCATATAAAAGTTTCTTATCATAGTTAATCACAACATTCCATTTCAATTTGTTGTATATCTTTATAATTTTCTTTATATATCTTCAGCAACCAAGAAGTAATTTATTGAATATCCAAAAGAATATTGCTATATAAAGAAAATTATAAACATACTGCAAATTGAAATGGAATGTCGTGAATGTTGTGATTAACTATGATAAAAAACTTTTATATGAACATTAAAATCAAACAAAGAACATTTAAAATTGGCATGCCTCTGTTCTAAAACCACAAAATAAATAAATAAATAAGATCTGTCACTTACAGAATGAGGTACAGGTTGAGAGGAATCTCATTTCTCGTAAATTCTTCCATTTCTGAAAGTTTCAGTCTAGCTTGTCTTAGCTCATTCACAATCTCAACTTTGTCGGATTTTAAAGATTGATTCATTTTCTTGTCCACTTCTTCTATGAGAAGGGATACAAGTTTTTGTAGATCTACAATTGCTTGCCCATAATCTCTAATCATCTCATATATTGCACCTCGCCTAGAGATGGCCTGCACATTGTACAAATATAATCATAAAATACTAGAGTAAACTAACAATAGTCAGAAACATTCACATAAAATTCATATGCGATACACAACATCAAAATTGAACATGAAATAGAAAAAATTGTTGAAATGGTGTGTGAATAAGTATTACAACATGTTTCATACTTCTCCTTGAGTAAGGTGATTACTGGTTCCAGAGTATTTCAGTTGTGCTCATTTATAAGACTATTCTGATATAAAAAACTTGCTTTGAGATGTGACTCAAATCAATTTTAATATCATTCCCTCGTATATTATAAATTTGGGAATTAAAAAATGAATCGACTCCATTCCTAGATTTTATTACCAGAGTTAATGGAATCATCAATAATGTTTTGAATGCAAACCTTATAATATTTTCCGTCTAGGGCAATGGCAAGGCAGCAATCTGCAATAGCATCAAAAGTTGGCCCATTGATCGATATGCAGCAGCACTGTTGCAGAAACAAATAGTTGTGAAATGGCGTGATTCAACAAAACATGAAATAGCAGCAGTGTAATGGTTGCAGAAACAAATAGCTGCGAAAGGGCATGATTCAACAAAACATGAAGTAGCAGCAGTGTAATGCTCAACTGCTTTCCTGATTTGTATGCCTCATTTCCTGCAGCCTAAACAGAGAAATAAATCTACAGGAAGCAAACTTCTGACCAGTTTCATATGCATAGAGATGAGAACAATAAAGTGCAGGGTTCAGCAAAACAGACGCCAAGTACAAAGAGATGGAAACTACAAAATTTCAAAAAAAATTCAGAGATGCACAAAGAGTCTTGAGGTTCTGTCATCACAGGAAAGATCTGGAGGTTGAATCCATATGTGACATGCTTGAATACAAACTGAATATCCACTTTCAATGATTCTAAATTGGCATTGAACTTTTTTGGTAAACATGCATTCTCAACCATCCGTCTCTAATTGGACATATATGTATAGGCCACGCCTATCCTGTCTTAATCAAGAGGATGAATATGACATGCTTTTTACTTTTAACATTTAAGAGTGTTGCACCAGATGAAAAAAGGCCATTGCTGAAAGTTGTACTAGTAATTCATGTTTCTGTTTAACTATATTCTGAGTTATGGCTCTTGAGAGACACTACAGTGTTGGACATCCCAAGTGTAAAGATCCTCCTAATGAGAGGTCCCGTGATCGATTCATGACTTACCCCTCTCCCTACTAAAAAACTATATGCTAATATATTTATTGATACAACTACTTTATACATGTTGATTGCATATATTATTTCATTTAAGAACACATAAATAAATATGTATTTCTAACAGTTTACAAGTACTATATTTGATATAAAAAAATAATAATTAATTTTGTGAGATATTCTTTTAGTATAAAATTTGGCTCGAACCAGTGGAGACCATTTTAATCCAGAACCATATGGAGATTCTCTTCTATTCGACTTTTGACTACATTATCAGATAATTTATAAATTATTATGAGGCAGCTATTAGAGTCCATGAAGACCTTCAATTCAGGAAAACAGGGGTAGAAGTTCTTACTTGAACCAGAACTTCGTCCTTCACAGAGTTCCGTAATTGCTTGCTGATAGAATGCAGGAGAAGAGCATCCTCTCCAAACACATAATCAATTGAGTTTGCAGTGCCATCTATGAGATTACGAACAAAAGCCAAAACTTGCTCTTGGACAGGAGCCTCTGGGTCTTTCATTAAGCAGTAAATGGTAGATGAGCAGATAGCATATCAAACACAATATAAATTCATTTGCCAGATTTTGAGTGGCACTTACCACTAATGAGGCTTGTTAATGTAGGTGATGATAATTCCATCAAAATCTCTTCTTTACATCTGTTGTTCAAAAGGAACGTGTGATTCTTACAAGCCCATACAGCATTGACTCTAATAGTTGATTCAATAGACTTTGATAGCTGTTTCACAACTCCACATTGCGCAAACATTGATTTATCCCTCTTGAATTCAACAACCAAATTGCACATAGCCCCCAGAGCAGCAACCTGAAAAATCAAAATCGAGGAAATATCTGTCTGTTTATTAGAAATATTATGAACATGAATCTACAAAAACCTATTAGAAATATAATTTGATGTATGCAACAATTCCAACTAATGTGTATCAATCCATTCAGTTTTATAAATGAATGAAGTACATTAAAACACAATAACACATACTGATATTAGAATCTAATTGCTTACTTCCACCTCATTTCCCTGACTGAAAGGATATTAAAAAACAAAATCATATTCAGCTGTTCTTAGACTTCAAGCACTTCCTTGCACAAATTATTCCCGTTATTACCCTCCTTTCATTTGTTCTTCTCTTGCCGTAATGGAAAATGATAATATTATACAAATGTTTGTATGAATAGTACTTCTCCGCGACATATTCACAAGTTTCAGTGACATCGTTTATGGATGAACACTAAAATGGAAAGCATTTCTAGCAAATATATAGATAGTCTATTGCAAACAATAAAACAAAGAGCAAAACAGCAGCCTTTAATGGTTTGAGGCACAAGCAGGTTGGACCAAATTGATTGAGCATACAAGGGGTCCAACAACAATTGACAGGAATCAAATTGGAGTCTAATATAAACTTGCCCCACAATATTGGATAATTAAAGCTAGAGTGAACCCACATAAAACAAAACAACTGACCCAATAGACTCAATTACTCAAGCTTCAACATTCAATAATTCTACCTAAATAATGCTTTTGACATCACAATGTCTACAATATTAATAAAAAAGTGATTTTCTCAGCACACATTCACTAATGAAGCAATATCACGTTGTATTGAAACTTTAAATTATGAACTACGGCCAGAAAATGTAATTCTATAATTTTTGTATATGTAAAATTGATGTACAAGATGGTGCCTTATATACATGATGATCCTAACTAATCCTAGTAGGAAATCATTCAAATCCCACAATTTATGAGATTTGATATAAATCAAATAAATACCTAGCCTAATATTAGGGAATCAAATCAACCATAATTAACTCTAATTAATACCCACTGTCCAACACTCCTCCTCAAGCTGGTGAATTGTCGTGCCCCCAAACCGGGCCTATGCGACAGTCCCACGTGCGACAC
>JAPKLW010002828.1:27389-62617 GCA_026898455.1 Plectranthus barbatus | reverse complement strand
TACACTCTTTCTATTTAAACATAGTAAATAAAATAAATTAATGAAAACATAATATTTTAAATAAAAAGTGATAAATATAGTTTTATTGGGTTTTGCTATTGTTTGTCGTATACAAATATACTATAATATAAATATTAGTAATTAAAATTAAATAAAAATAATATTTTTGTGACTTTTTTGGATAAAAATATTATAAAAAATATAGTAGATTTTGGTAGGAATAGTTATATGAATATTCTGTTTATATATATATATATATATATATATATATATATAAAGATTAGTACTTCACCAGTGTGTCTTGCATAAAATAATTATATTTTAAGGAATGGAACAAAAATATAAGTCTATTAAATAATAGTTGTAATTAAAGTAGATCATAATGATTATATAAAATATATATTGTTCGATAAAATATATAGAATTCAAATTAAAATTTTTGAAATATTCTTTAATAGATTATATTTTGAATAAATGTCTCCTTAATATCCTCAAATTTATAAATTAAAATTTCATGACTCTTGCATCATGTCAAACATATTATATTTAAAAATGTATTATACGTCTTAACATAAAATAATGAGTTTAAGAATAATTTTTTTCCTCAAACTTGTCGTAGGAATTAAATTATTTCTAAAATTTCTTGCTAGTGTTGAATTTGCAAGAAATAAAAATTAAGTTAATATTTCAATTTGTAAAAATAGTAGTAGTAAATCACATACAACAACTGAGATACGAACAAAATATTGATAGACTAAAAATAATGTTTGAGAATTTTCAATACAAATTTGGTGGATAAAATTGGTCTATTTATTTTAATTGTCAATTGATGTGAAGGGAAACAAAAAAAATGAAAGATTTAAAAAAGAAAAAAAAATGAAATAACTGTTATCTCCTATTTTAAAATAACTATTTCTCTATTTTAATATATTATATAGATATAAATATTAAAAAAAATGATATAAATTTTTTTGGCGGGAGTAGTTATTTTTGACTACTCTCCTTTAATATATATATAGATATATAGATAGATATAGATTACATATAATTTAATATTTTAAGTTATAAAAATAATGAGTTTGTACCAGATTTACAAAAATTAATATATAAGTTATAAAAGAGTATATATATATATTATAAATATAAATTTATTAATGTTATATTAATCTATCTTATTAATTTATTAAATTTATTAAATATTACTATCTTACGATTTTTGAAAATATAATTCTAAAATAATTTGATTTGTTATCATCATTTAGGTTTGCATGTTATTGTATAAATTTAATTATAGGTTGATTATCGAAATTATATAAATTATTGAAATATTGTTAAAAAAATAAAATATTTTGTTGACAATGAATGGAGATAATTATTTTTTATTATGGAATATAGAAATTGAAAATAAGACCGACTATATTTAATGTATAAATTTAATTATTATGATTAGTATTAATTAATAATTATTCAATTTATCATAATATATTTAAATAAAATAAAATAATAATTTTATTTGATGAAATAATTTTTCCCATCTTTTTATTTTAAAATAAATGAAGTAATTTGTGCAAAAAAAATAAAAAATCATAAATGTATTTTTATGATGCAAGTGAGGGTTGAACACAACACCTCTAAAATGCAAGAAATTTAAATCAACACCTTATACCAACTCTACTACTTCAACATTTTTGACAAATTTGATTTAAAAATATTGATATACTTTTCTCTTTAGTTTTGGCGGGAACAGTTATTTTTCCATACTTCTTTGCTTTAGTATATATATAGATTATTCTTGCTACAATTGATTTTAGCATTCTCCTTTGGAATTGGAACTTGGGCACATTCATTGATTTCTTACCCTCATTCATTTTGTTAAGACTTTTATATTTGTTAGAGAACAATACATTCTACTAAATTGGAATTTATCGTTTTTGAACAAAAATTTAGACCACCTTCTTATGATCCCTTTAATTTGAAATGGTCTCCAATTTTTGCAACGTAGCCCACTATTTATAAAGTTGCATTTTGATTTTTTAATATTTATGATTTATAAGATGCAGTGGATGCCAACTTAAAGAAAATGATTTATAGTGTTAATAGTATGTAATTAAAATGGATGTTACTAATTTTCCTTATTGGAGGTGTAGTGGTGAAAACACTCTAATTTTTATGAAAACATATATAGTATGTGTACTTAAATTAATGTAATTTTTTTTAAAAAAATGGATGTTACTAATAAAGTTGAATTAGTGACCTACTAATGAATGAATTTCGATTTTTCAGCATAGCATGGCTTGAAATTAAAAGGATTTTGTTAGACCTGGTTGATTGGTTTGCAATAAACGTCTACTCAACTAGCTTGCAATAAATTTATTTGGGCTAATAGAGGAAATAGATGTAATTGGTTTATTCAAATGTTACATTGCTTTTCTGTTTCAATAATTTAGCATGTATTTTCTTACTTTAATCCACTATTGTTTTTCAAAAATGTCTATTAATTCCGTCATGAGCTTTTTGGCACAAAATACACTTACTGGTTCCAATTTCCTGGAATGGAAGCGCAACTTGAATTACATCTTAGTAGTAGAAAAACATAAGCTTGTTTTTACTTATCCGCGTCCTCCGATCCCCACGGCTGATGCAACTGTTGAGGCAGAGTTTGTATGACAGATAGGTCAAGTCTAATAATGTAGTCAAGTGCTACATGATGACCACCATATCTAAGATGCTCCAAAAACAACATCAACACTATGATAGGGCTAAAGAGATCATGGACACTCTAGGAGCTATCTATGGGGAGACGGACAGAACTGTGAGGTTCAATCTCATGAGGAAAATCGTGAGTAAGAAAATGACTGAAGGAAGTTTAGTCAGAGAGCACGTAGTTAACATGAATCACCTCATGGTCATGGATGAACTAACACTATGATCAACGCTGTAAAAATACAGCAACAAATAAACTTATAGACCCAAATGAATGTCGAACCCACAGGGATAGTGCAACGAAGTCATCTCATGTACTGGACTCAGTTTATCAATTCTTTGTTTGAGTGAACCAATTTTTAGAAGAATTTTTGTTTGTGGATTAAAAAATAACAATTGCAAGAAAGTAAAGAGTTTTGAAAACAATAAAGAAAAGCACAGATCCTAGGGCAGATATTTTAATCATCAACATGTAAATATCAATCAACTCAGCAATGGGGAAAACATAGATTTTTGTGGATTAAATTCCTTGGTCAGACAATTAAATCCTAGATTATTAATTAGTGACTATCTCCTCTCGGTCTCAAGAATACCAAATTAATCAATCTCATAATTATCTAATTATTCCTATGTAGGTTTCTTCCTTTTGAGACAGAAAACAAACATATTTAATTCTCTCTTCCTATTAACAATCTTCACCTCTCGGTCCTTCGATTAATTAACTTTAAACCTAAATCTCAATTCACCTCTCGGTCCTTCTTTTGATCTAAATTATTAAATTAAATCAGAGAATTAAACCATGCCAAAGAGTTGATATCAATTATCATGCATCAGAAAAGAAATCATAACCCTATAACCTATTTAGGGTTCTAGCCACAAATCATGACTAGAATGAAAGAAAACATTAAATTAATTGACTTACAAATAAAGAGGAACCTTGAATGTCTTGTAAAAACTCCAAAGCTCAATTATTCTAAGTGTAATAATGCATAAAAGCCAAGATAGTTTTCGTGCAGTTGAGTTCTTATTTATAGAGGGAGGAAAATAGCTAATTTGAGTATTGGGTAAAAATAGCCAAAAACTGCCATAACAGGCAAAAATAGCTTTTTCGGGCCTCTGTGTCAATCGACGGAAATCCTGTTGATCGACACTACCTTTTGTGTCGAAATCCGGGCTGAATTTGTGTCGTTTCTGCACTTTGGTCCTCTGTCTCGATCGACAGAAATCCTGTCGATCGACAGGAATGCACGTGTCAATCCCTTTCTGCGCAGTCTCACGGTTTTGGTCATAACTTTTGCTCCCGAACTCCGATTGACCTGATTCCAGTTGCGTTGGAAAGCTAATTCAAAGATCTTTCTATTTCCATGATCCATTAGCTCGGATAACACGTGTGGAAGAATTCGTGACTGTTCCTTTGAACATCATCTGCTTTTCGGTACGGGTTTCTAATGAATTCGGCCTAAAACCTGCAAAAATCACCCATCAAAGGCATAATACCCTCTAAAGTAGACTCATGCACAATAATAAGTAAAAACATAATACAAAACACTTGAAACAATGGAGAAAAGTATAGATAAGTGAGTATAAATATGAGTTTATCAAACCCCCTAAACTTGAATATTTGATTGTCCTCAATCAAAGAAAAGAAAGAAAAGAAATCTCAAGCAGTTGTAAGTGCAATGCCTCACAAGATTCATCACAATCAAGGTTCATCAATCCACACCACATAAGCAATTGAAAGAGATAAGATATTCATCAACTTCGGAAGACTCACAGGAAAGTGTATCGCTCATCACACAAGTGTTTGGGCTTCAATGAAAGCACTCACAACATGTATGAAGAAATTTCTACCATAGGCTTGCAAGAGTTCTAAAATCTCCACTGCTTATTTGTGCACACAATTCAAGAATAAAAAAGGACTTTGAAAGGGTTGTAATGAAGGCTTTTTGTGACAAGGTAGGGAAATATGGCCAAGTGACTAAAAAGAAAAATTGAGTTCGCGACTCTCAACATATCAGAATCACAATCTATTAACATCTACCCCATCTCCTTAAATATTACAATTCAAACCATAAATAGCTCTTTTTTTTTTGCCTAGCCCTTTTATGCTCTTAAAATTTTGTTTAATCATTTGAGCTTATAAGGACAATATTCATCATTTTTTTAGAGCTCTCTTTATTTGCACACCAATTATAAAGTTTTCTCATCCACTTTCGAATAATCCACCCTTATTCTTCCCACAGTCTCATAGACAAGACAAAAACCTCCCTACTATCATAGAAATCTTATAGACAAGACAAAAAAATGAAGTAAGGCTCAAAGGGGCTGACTAAGGATAAAATATTACAAGGGACAGTGTTTGAGATAAATTGGCTAACAAAGATGGCCTAAGATCATTTCTATCATTGTGCACACTATGCAGTCTCGAAACAGAACAAAAGCAAGTTCTAGAGAAACGAAAACATACATGCGAATCTCACATGAACAAATCAAGACTCAAATCTCACTTGGGTTCAAAAATTCTTCCTTAGTCAACTTCAATCCACTCAAACATCATGCAAGTGTGAGTTCCAATTAGACCCTATCATGCGGTATTCTATATTCATAGGCAAATCAACCACAATCGAAATCATCTCAACTAATCAAAGATCGATTCCAAACATTGCATATAATGCTAGAGGGTTCAATTATTTAAAAATTTTCCTCACATAATATCTATATTTTTTTTATTAGGCAAAAATTTAAACACACCAATTCAAATAGATGCAATAAAAAAATAAAGCAAGTAAATGATAGAAACTTCGAATTTCTTGTCCACATCCCCAAACTTATTTCGAACTCGAAGAGTAAGAAAAAGTTTGAAAATCAGACAAAAAATAGAACTGTACCGGACTGTCGATCTCAGACATCGACGTTTTTATCCACCTGAGGAACTCAGCGCTGCGCGATGAAGATTTGGTGATGCTGGCACTCTATGTCGATCGACAGGAGGCCTGTCGATCGACACAGAGCCTTCTGTCGACTCCTGCCTCTGTCGACGAAGTGTTCTCTGTGCGCCATGCTGTCGATCGAAACAGAGGCAATTCCTCCAATATTTTTTTATTTATTCAAAATTTAAACATCAAAACCAAAATAAAGTAAAGGCAGAAAAGTGAAAATAAACAATTACGAAAACTAAGAACAAAAATTGGAAGGAATTGAAATAAAAACAAATAATAGTTGGGTTACCTCCCAACAAGTGCTTTAGTTAACGTCGCAGCTCGACGATACCAATTTTTCAGAACCAGGGCGGGCTAGAACGCACTCGCCTTCCTCGGGCATCCACCATGTAGACCCAACGATCTTGAATGACAGCAGTGAGCTCGGGAAGAGATGGTGTAATTGACAATTTGGCCAACTTATTCCCTCGCTCCCATTCTTGAGCTGCTTGATCTTCTTCTTCTTCTTCAGTCTCTTCCTCTTCATCTTCAATGGAGGTTATTTTGTAGATTCAGATAGTTGTCGGCTTGTGTCGAGCTTGAATGTGATCCTTTCCTCATTTGCTCGGAGCGTGATCTCACCACCACGACAATCAATCAAAGCAGCACCAGTGTCCAAAAACTCTCTTCCCAAGATCAAAGGTGTGCTTCCATCTTCTTTAATATCCAAGACTACAAAATCTGCAGGAAAAATTAGATGACCCACACGAAT
The DNA here is from genome assembly GCA_026898455.1 of Plectranthus barbatus. Taxonomy (NCBI): domain Eukaryota; kingdom Viridiplantae; phylum Streptophyta; class Magnoliopsida; order Lamiales; family Lamiaceae; genus Plectranthus; species Plectranthus barbatus. The sequence continues at coordinate 56,224 of JAPKLW010002828.1, read as the reverse complement.
GAGAACATCCTCAATTATACCTTTGGGGCTAGACACAGACCGGTCTGCCATTTGCAACGTGATTGTAGTCGGCCTCAACTCTCCAATCTTGAGGCGCTGGAAGATAGAGAAGGGCATCAGGTTGATGCTGGCACCAGTGTCGCACAACACCTTCTCGAATGAAATCCCCCCGATCTCAACTGGAATTGTGAAGCACCCTGGATCACTTCTCTTGACTGGAAGTTTCTTCTGAATGACTGATAAGTTCATTATTTCACTCACTTATCTATATTATTTTTATATTATTTTATGTATTTTTATTAAGTTTATATATATATTTTATGCATGATGTCAATATTAGGTGGTTTTAGGTGTGTTTTGATGTTTATGCAGGTTTTTAGGCCTAAACTCATGAGAAAACCATTCCAAAAGCAGTGACGTGTAAGAGTAGCAGTGAAGAGTTTTTCTGCAAGAGGAATTCGGGTTATTGGTGCATGGAAATGGATGATGCTTTGAGTTAGCTCTCCAACGCAACTGGAATCGGGTCAATCGGAGTTCGGGAGAGGAAGTTATGGCCAAAACCGTGAGACCGCACAGAAGGGGCGAGAAGCTGCGTCGACAGACTCCAATCAACATCTATCGACGGCAATTTGGAAGCCACGTCGATCGACGGGGATGCCTCGTCGATCGACGCGGACCTCCTGGCGCGGGAAATTGGCTGAATTCGAGATTTTTCATATCTTTAGCCCTAGATTTGATTTGATACACCTCCACCTCTATATATAACTTTGTAAATTCAATTTTTCAGAACCCCCACTCATTCCCAATCGTGATTCATTCTAGATTTCAGATTTTGAGAGATTCCAAGAGTTTTTAGAGTTTTATGTTTGAAGACAAGTTCCTGCGGGGAGATTTCCGGATTCCAGTTTTTATGCAATTCGGGTTGTATTTTTCTATGATGAATATTACCGTAAATATGTGTAACTAAATTCTTTCTCAGATTCTAGGGTTTCGAACTATCAATGTATGCTTGTTGTGATTAATTGAATTATTTTCCCCTTCCCTTCGTAGTTTGTGAAATCTGTGCTTATTCATAATCCTGATTTGTTGGCCACATCTTAGGATTATCTAGTTAATTACTTGAGACGTAACTGTGATAGTTTTCAATCGAAAGAGATTTTCACAATATAATCTAATTTCTTGTCGTAACTGAAGGAGATTGATTGTAGGAATAAATCTGTAGATCTTTGGAGTTAGTTAATTTATCTTGAGACCAAGCGGAGATAGGTAATTAATTAATCTACTTTATGAATTGTCCAACAAAGAAGTTCGTAATACTTTTCTGATGTTTCACTACGAAGAGGAATTAAAATTGGGAATTAATCGATTCATTCATACATGTCATACTTGATAGGTAGATATCCCTGGAATCTGTGCTTCTCTTATTTGAATCCAAAAGCTTTTTAATTTCCTGTTTAATTTTCATTAGCAAGTATTGCGATTTTCAAAACAACCAAAACTTTTTAATTGCTTTTCCTAACCAGTATTTTAAGAAAGTCTGATTTAGTATTTAGGATTTTTCGTTGCTTCATTCCCCTGGATCGATAACCTTAGGGTTTACAAATTTATTTGCCACTATTTCTATAATTAATCTGTAGAAATTACAGTGATCAATGACCATGCTGCACTACTCATGAAGCTTGACTGTTGAATTCTCCACGAAATATTTCTACTCACTCATCAGCTTGCGGAGATACTTCATGTAACCTGGAATTTCAGAAAGAGCTTCAATTAGAGGTAAATTAATGCTTACCTTCTTCAAGTTCTCGACAAAGCGCGAGAACTTGGAATCCTCCTTTTGCTTGGCAAAGCGCTGTGGAAAGGGCATCGGAGGTGGTCTGGCAGCTTTTGAACAAGAGGAATTATGCTGAGGAGATGGCTGTGATGGCTGGAAGAATTTGTGCCTGTCTGACCTGCCTGTCGATCGACAGAGGGTGTGTCAATTGACACACCCATTGCAGTCCTGTCGATTGAATCCTCATCTGTGTCGATCTCCTCCTCTTGTTCTCTGTCTCGATCGACAGGCTGCCTGTCGATCGAGACAGAGGACGGATCTGCGGCCTCTTTCTCCTTTTCTCCCCCAAACTTGCTTTGGGGCATTTTTTTGGACCTTTGTAGCTCGTTCCAGACCTCAAGGCAATGGCATTAACCTGTTTGGCCTTCTCAGGATTGACTTCTGTGGTGCTGGGGAGCTGGCCTGGCTTGTGTTGATTGCTCAAGGTAGTAGCAATCTGACTGAGTTGTGTATCGAGCATGTGAAGGTGCTTCGTCATATGCTGCATGTGAGTGGACATGTTCTTCACCTCAGTTTCCACCTTGCCAAACTGATTGTCGGAGCTTTTGATGAACTTGTCAAATGTCTCCTCCAGCACGGACCTCTTCTTCTCTACAATCTCTCCCCCGGCTCCAACACTGAATCCCAATGGAGGATTCTCAGCTGCATAAGGGTTAGAATAAGAAGAGCCAGGATGGTTCTTAACACTGTAATTGTAACGTTGATTGTTGGCTCGGTAGTTGTTGTTGTAACCTCCATTGGCATAGTTCACTTCAGCGGTATTGGAGGTGCTCGAACTATCTCCTCGGTAGATGTAGTATGCCTCAACAGGAACGATGGCCATATTTGGATCTGACATAACTGCTACCGAAGCTCTACCGGCCTCCAACTGTTTGAACTCCTCTCGGAGCTTCTTTATTTCTACCACCACATCAATTTCCGGAGTAGTGGTCACTACTTTGACTACTTTCTGCCTTTCAGTAGGCCATTGATGACTGTTGAGGGCCATGTCTGCAAGAAGTTGCATTCCCTCTTCTCCACTTTTCTTCATAAGCAGTCCTCCAGCTGAAGCATCAACCAATTCTTTTAAGTGAGGGGTTAATCTTTCATAAAAATGGCATACCTGCATCTCAAGATCAATCCCATGGTCGGGGCACATCCTCAATAGCTCTTTGATCTCTTCCAAGCTTCATATAGGGTCTCATCGTACTTCTGGCTGAAGTGAGTGATGTCGGACTTTCTCTTCATGATGACACTGGGTGGAAAGAAGTTGGTGAGGAACTCTGCTCGGAGTTGTGCCCATGTGGCAATTCTGCTCTTGTCCAATCCATCAAACCAAGGCCGAACCTCATCCCTGAGAGAAAAAGAAAATAAACGCATCCAGATGGTGTCTTGAGGCACTCCGTTCTGCTTGATTGTGTCGCACACCTCGATGAACTGACTGAGGTGGCCGTACGGGTCCTCAATGGCCTTTCCTGCATACTGGTTCTGCTGGACCATCTGAATCAGGCCTTTCTTCAGCTCAAAGTTGTTGGCATCAATGCCAACCTGGAATCCCGGCTCCTCTCTCCGTAGCAGGAAGTGATCAAGTATGGATCTCTAGGGCACCACAATCTGTCTTTCATGGTTCCTCTCATTGGCCAGGGCTGCCAGTCTGGCAGCCTGCTCTGCTTGAACTGCTTGTGCTACTTGAAGTTGCTCCTTGAAGAGTCATGTTTTGATGTTGTGCTTCTGGTGGTTGCTCCATCTCTGGCTGTCTCTCCTTGTTCTTTCCTTTGCTTTTGTTTCTCCTACAAGTGGCTTCGATTTCTGGGTTAAAGACTTCAAGATTCTTCCCCCGAGCTCTTGTGTTCATGCACCTGAAGAGAAAACAAAAAAATGGGGATCAGTCTCTGTGTCGACCGACACAGATGCTGCTTCTGTGTCAATCGACAGAAGCTCTGTCAATCGAAATAGAAGCAAAAATTTCACACACACGCACACAAACAAAAATTTAAACTCAATCCAGAAAATATCAAAATAATCCAATAATAAGATAAAATCTGACTATCCCCGGCAACGGCGCCAATTTGACCACCGTTGTAAAAATATAGCAGCAAATAAATTTATAGACCCAAAGGAATGTCGAACCCACAAGTGCAACGAAGTCATCTCATGTACTGGACTCAGTTTATCAATTCTTTGTTTGAGTGAACCAATTTTTAGAAGTGTTTTTGTTTGTGGATTTAAAAATAACAATTGCAAGAAAGTAAAGAGTTTTGAAAACAATCAAAAAAAGCACAGATCCTAGGGCAGATATTCTAATCATCAACATGTAAATATCAATCAACTCAGCAATGGGGAAAACATAGATTTTTGTGGATTAAATTCCTTGGTCAGACAATTAAATCATAGATTATTAATTAGTGATTATCTTCTCTCGGTCTCAAGAACACCAAATTAATCAATCTCATAATTATCTAATTATTCCTATGTAGGTTTCTTCCTTTTGAGAGAGAAAACAAACATATTTAATTCTCTCTTCCTATTAACAATCTTCACCTCTCGGTCCTTCGATTAATTAACTTTAAACCTAAATCTCAATTCACCTCTCGATCCTTCTTTTGATCTAGATTATTAAATTAAATCAGAGAATTAAACCATGCCAAAGAGTTGATATCAATTAACATGCATCAGGAAAGAAATCATAACCCTAGAACCTGTTTAGGGTTCTAGCCACAAATCATGACTAGAATGAAAGAAAACATTAAATTAATTGACTTACAAATAAAGAGGAACCTTGAATGTCTTGTAAAAACTCCAAAGCTCAATTATTCTAAGTGTAATAATGCATAAAAACCAAGATAATTTTCGTGCAGTTGAGTTCTTATTTATAGAGGGAGGAAAAGACCTAATTTGAGTATTGGGTAAAAATAGCCAAAAACTGCCAAAACAGCCTTTTCGGGCCTTTGTGTCGATCGACGGAAATCCCGTTGATTGACACAACCTTTTGTGTCAAAATCCGGGCTGAATTTGTGTCGTTTCTGCACTTTGGTCCTCTATCTCGATCGACAGAAATCCTGCCGATCGACAGGAATGCACGCGTCAATCCCCTTCTGCGTAGTCTCATGATTTTGGCCATAACTTTTGCTCCCAAACTTTGATTGACCCGATTCCAGTTGCGTTGGAAAGATAATTCAAAGATCTTTATATTTCCATGCTCCATTAGCTCAGATTCCACGTGTGGAAGAATTCGTGACTGTTCCTTTGAACATCATATGCTTTTCGGTACGGGTTTCCAATGAATTCGGCCTAAAACCTGCAAAAATCACCCATCAAAGGCATAACACCCTCTAAAGTAGACTCATGCACAATAATAAGTAAAAACATAATAAAAAACACTTGAAACAATGGAGAAAAATATAGATAAGTGAGTATGAATATGAGTTTATCACACTGCATGGAGGATGTTTTGGTGGGGAAACCCAGGTCGATATCATACTCAACTCCCTACCCAAGTCTTTTGAGAACTTCAGAGTTAACGTTTTCATGAATAAAAGGAAATACATCCTTAATGAGTAACTGAGTGACTTAATTGCGACAGAATCCATGATACAACCCGAAAAGACAACTTTGGTTACTTCTGGTAGTCGTCCTCGTGCACCCAAGTGATGGATTTATATATTGAAAGTATTATGATTGATATATTATGAACATGGTTTATGGTTAATATACAGGTAATCATTATCATAGTATTATCATCTTCTATCTGAATTAACAAACATATATCGCAAGCAACTCTATTCCCTTATCTCATTGATATAGAGATCATACGGTGTGTTGTAGATCATATATCATATGAATCGCTTGACCGAGAAAGATATAAATGGTTATCATAGCTGAGACGGTATTAGGATAGATTGTCGGTTTAGGTTGCAACACAATCAGTAATTAGTGGCTTATCTTGGTCACTAGATGTGCTGGTACGTTTGGAACGTATTGATAGGACCTAACTGAGAGAAATTCTTTTATCTGTCATTAAAAAATCTTGATCTCGATGACTTATGATATATGAAGCCTAATGAAAGTTCAAGAGGTATCTGTGCATCACTTTGAGATGCTATGATAGAGAGTCTTACATGTACTTGTATATCTGCATCTTGGGTGGTAGCAGTTTGTGTATGACTTCTAATCCTGTAGTTAGGTAATCATATCCAATATAGGATGATGACATTCCCTAAGAAGCTCAAAAGGTTCACTATGCTAAAATCCTGCATGCTGATTAAATTCAAGCATAAGTGAAAATGATTGAGTGGTATAACTTAGGAATAAAAGATGTTAATTAATTTGTAGGCTTGTCATAGCCTAAATTAATTACTACATATCTGTAACGTCAAGTATGAGGATATACCGAACCCATGCAACCTGCTCCTCATAACGTGGTAATAAAGAGGTAGGACAATATTGATTCTCTGGCGGCATGAATCAATATTAATTAATGAATTATATTCTAGGTTGAATATGTGAATTAATTACTTAATAGACATTCTTTGTTATTTTTAATACTGGTCCCTAGTCTGGCCAATGTAAAACTCTAGTCCATAAGTACCAAAATTTACTATAAATACCCCCTGGTTCTGAGATCACAGTACACCACAAGATCATAAGTTGACAAAACAAATATTTGGGAGTTGTGCAAGTTGACTAGATCTGAAAAAGGGGAAGAAAATTCTACTTCTCGATAACCACTAAATTGGGTAGTCTCTTCAATTAACCCCTCTCCGCCCCTACATAGTATTTAATCTACCTAGTTATTTTAGAAAAAGAAAACAACTTACTCTATTTTCTATTGATACAACAAGGGGGCATTCGCAATTACTTTTAAGACTTGTTGTGAGTGTGGTCCTTTCATGTAAGTGTTCTCATTCTTCTGTAAATTGTCAATTATGTTAGTTAGTTAGTTATTTTTTTTCTTTCTAAAATTGATTCAAGACCTTTAATTTTAAAATAATTTTTAATCTTAATCATGATTTTTAAAATATTAGTTTAAAATCGGAACTGCTAGAACTGGAACCAAGGGGTCAAGGTTCAGAGCGGAACCAGACCGCTATAGTAACGGGCCGGTTCTGATTCCACAAATCTAGAACCAAAATCAGAATTGTTGGGAAATTATTCCTGAAATCTTCCTTAGGACCTATTTGTAAAAGGTTTTGTTGGATCAAACCTTATATAATTGGTCGATCATTTGCCGAATTCTAGAAAGTCTAGCATACTCTGTAAAGTCCTGTATAGATTTTATATTGAGTTGTAATAGACTAGTGTGCTAAGAAGAATTCCTAGCAGATACGTAGCAGATGACGTCTGCTAAGAGTTGCTGAACAGCAGAATGCTAAGATATTAGCATTCATCAACAACTTACAACTGCTAGAGAAGTGAGCAAACGAAGGATTACTAGCAAATAGCAGAACGTTTGCTAGACAATACACAACACAGAATGCTAAGGCATTAGCATTCGGCACCCTTCAGGGACAAACTAGAAGTCGCAAACAACAGAAGTCAAAGGATCGAAGACAGTAAAAGACTTTAGCAGATCCTAGCTTAGCAAAGCAAGAGGCTCAAAAGTTGAAGCTGGACTGCAACTCTGACAGAAGTACACACAAAGGACGAGACTTTCCGGAATTAGTTCGAAAAGTACAGTCCTACTCAAAAAGTGTTCAATCAAGACAATCCACTCTTGGACAAAGAAGTCGTTGTGTCTAACGGATATGGAGATTTAAGGTTTGAATCTCCACCTATAAAAGACAGGTTCAAGAATGAGATTGACTACTGCTTTTCTCACTTTAGACACTCACGAACACTCAAGCAAGAGATTCCTTTGACAAAGCGAACAAACAAAAAGTAGTCAGTTGAGAGCCGTGTGAAAGTATATTTAAAAGCTCCCAACAACCAGAAGTGTCGCTCATTGATATACTGACACTCCATTGAAGATATTCTTGATCGCATTCAAGAATACCTCAATCATTGGGATTCTTTCTTTTCAGAAAGAATCTAACAGTCGAACACCTGAAAAGGTCAAGACTAAGACGGGCACTTAGCCGCATTCAAGAAAAGTCAGGAAGTGACTATAAAACTTCCATATCAGGCAAGGCAGGAGTTTCGAAGGTGCGCCCTTGACCCAGCCAAACCTTATTGGAGAAGTTCAGATCAACGGAGGATAGCTGTCAAGTAGCCAGGCCGAAAGCTCACTGCCTACTTAACTGGAAAGGCGAATCCTTGTAATTTGTATACTTTTCTAGTGGAATTCTTAGCGTTTTGGCTAAGGAGTGGACGTAGATCGTTTTGATCGAACCACTATAAACCTTGTGTTCATTTACTGTTTTATTAATCACTGTTCAAAGTTGATTTGAAACCTAGCAACAGAGTTGCTAGTGTATATCTGAAAACATACTTAAATAATAACTTGAGCTAAGAAACATTCTAAAAACAACGTGAAGTGTAAGAGACGTTTATTTAATTCCGCTGCATCTCGTGTTAAGATATAATCACGACGACTCTGGTATTTAGGGACCAACAAGTGGTATCAGAGCAGGAGGTTGAAAAACCGACTGCTTCTGAGTCGCTTTTGACCAGATCTGTATCTTCCTTGCACTTTTACTTGTTTATCTGTGTCTAGCTCTGGAGACAAGATGTTGAATCATTCCCTTGGGAAGTACAATAGGAAAAACTTCACAACATGGAAAAAGATGGCCTTAATACAGCTTCAGAGCATACACCCCGAGATAGTTGAGGTACTTGAAAGAGGTCCTATTAAGATTATGAAAGCTAACACTTTTGTAGGACTCGTACCCGAACCTGCTGAAGGAGCTGCTGAAGGAGATCAACCTAGACCTCTGAGGCCACCGAGACCCCAAATGGTTGAAAAACCTTTTGAGGAATATACCAGTGAAGACAAGAAGAGAGCTCAGCTAGAGCATGTTGCAAAAAAGCTAATACTTGATTCTCTACCTAAGCTGATGGCAGAAAAGGCCTTAGAGTTTGATACAGCAAAAGAAATGTGGAAGTATGTTTGCGAGTCATCTCAGAAAACGGACCAGATGAAGCGCAACAAACTGCAGGTAGCTGTTGACAAATATGAATCTTTTTCTATGAATGCAGGAGAATCCATACAAGCTATGGAAGAACGCTTTAATACCATTGTTGGAGAACTGAATAATCTTGGTAAGAAATATAAAAATGGGGAAATGAATCATAAAATTATTTCTAAACTATATGCCAGAGACGACTGGTTCGTCAAAATGACCAGTCTGAGTGAAAAAGACCTCAGCAAAATGACAACATCCGAGGTATTTGCTCAGCTAAAATCTCATGAATTCATAATACAACAATCAAAAAGGAATGAAGCTGCAGTAACACAATCCGCTGCTAGCTCAGATGATTTAACATATTTTGCCAAAAAGGATTTCAACAAGTTTAAACTAAAGAAATCCTATCATAATCAAGAAAGATCTGTTCCTGTAACACAAACAAAAGAGGTTGCTACAACCTCAGGCTCCCAGCCTACTGATCTTAAGATCAGTGAACTAGAAGAACAGATGAAAAAGCTTCAAAAGATGTTGATGGAAGCCAAGGTTGAAAAAAGAAACAAAGGAAGCTCAATAGTCACCTTCTCATGCCCGCTCAGCAGAGCGAAAGCCTGGGACTTGTTTCGAGTGTGGATCTCCTGACCACTTGAAACATGATTGTCCGAAAGTCAGCAAAGAGGAGAGGGAGCATTTGAAGCAGAGATTTGAACGACGTGCAGGCAATGCAGTCAAGAGAGCGCTCCTGACCAGGACGGAAACTCAGGATATTCCTGAAAATGATGAAGAGTACTATCTATCATGAGAAGAAGAGAATGAAGAGGCCATGCTAGTTCTGATGGCAGACATCGTGGAGGATCAGTTTGCTGACGCAGACGCTGATCAGGATGCTGAAACAGATCTAGCAGCCGAGAACAATGAGGTAATTTCAATAAGCATTCCTAACTTTGCAACTTTTGATGAATACGAGGATTTCACCTTAGACTCTGAGGAAGACTGTCTCACGAAGCTAAGTGAAGAATTCTCTAAGATGTATGAAATCAAAAATATCATTATAAGTGAGAACACCTCACTAAAGTTGGAAGTTTCAAATTTGACCGAGGAAGTCGAAAGACTAAGGTCTGCAGGTGAGGAACTTTCAAAAATGAAAGTTGAATTTTCAAAACTTTCTGAAAATTTTAAAATTCTAGAAAAAGAAAACATTTTGCTGAAAAACAATCCAAAAGAAAATTGCATTTGTACATACACGATAAGTAAAGCTATTTTGAATGCTGCAATTAGCCAACAAAAGCACCACAAGGATAGAGCCGGTGTTGGTTTTGATCATAATGATAAAGGAGAATCTTCTAAGCAAAAGACTATTCAGTTTGTCTCTGCTGGAAAATTCATCTTTGGAGAAAAATTGAAAGAAAAGGCATCTGCTGAAACATCCGTTGCTAAGCAGACTAAGGGTATAATGCAGAGTGAATCTGCTAAACCTCAGCAGAATACTAGAATGTCTGCTAGGGAACCTCAGCAGAGGTACGTTAAACCTCAGCAGAATGTTAGAATGTCTGCTAGGGAACCTCAACAGAGGAATGCTAAATCTCAGCAGAATACTAGAGTATCTGCTAAGCAACCATGGTCAGCAGAGTCTAGAAGAAATGCCGAGCAGTATGTATCTACTGCCAGGACAGCAAAATCTTCATTTCACAAAGGCAAACATGTTCATTGCAATGCTGAAAAACCTTCATATAATGCATACACACCACATAGGCGGATCACCCATGTGAGGCCTAAGTCCAAACCAAACTCTTTCAAAAGGACTGTGAATGCTCGACACACTACCACACCTCATCCTCAATCTAAGTATGCAAGATTCACTTATCCTAAGGTTGAGAAAGGTATAAAGAGTGATGTCAAGAAGAAAATTTTGAAGATCACTCGAATGTGGGTTCCAAAAGGAACAATGACACTTGCTAATCCTGCAGAACCCGATTCTAAACAGGTACCTAAATCAATCTCTTAATTTTTGCAGAAACAGGATCTAAGAGCTAAGGCGTCAAGATCGCCAGATGAATGGATCCTTGATAGCGGCTGCTCAGGACACATGACTGGAAGAGCAGACCTATTCTCAGAAATACAAAGCGTTTATGGATCCTCAGTTGTTTTTGGTGATAACAGCAGAGGAAGAGTCATTGGTAGAGGATGTGTAGAACAAAATGGAATTCGAATTGTTAATGCTGCTCTCGTTTCAAACCTTAAACATAATTTGATGAGCATCAGCCAACTATGTGAAAATGGATATAATGTTTATTTTATTAACTCTGGCTGTGATATTGTCGATAAGGTTACAGGAGAAGTGAAGCTTAGAGGCATCCGCAAGGGTGGCCTATACGTGGTCGATTGGCAGAGTGGCCAACAGGACTCGTGCTTCGTGGCATTCAACAAAGAAGAAACCAATTGGCTGTGACATAAAAGGTTGAACCACTTGAACTTCAAAACGATCAACCATCTAGCCAAACATAAGCTGGTAGAGGGATTGCCTGCGGAATCTTTTTGAAAGGAAGGAGTGTGTAAAGCATGCCAACAAGGCAAACAGACAAAGGCATCCTTCAAATCAAATCCAGAAAAAGACACCTCAGGGAGAATTCTCGAACTCTTACACATGGACCTATTTGGCCCTGTCAAACCACCCACAGTAAATAAGAAGATATATACACTTGTGGTTGTTGACGATTTTTCCAGGTACACGTGGGTTCGACTCCTGAAAACTAAAGATGAAGTAAAGACCATGATACCTGAGCTGATCCTTAAAGAGCAGAACAACAAGGAAGTTACAGTTAAGAGGATTAGATCAGATAATGGAACTGAATTCTGTAATGGAATTTTGATGGACTTCTGTGCAGAAGCTGGTATTCATCACGAAAAGTCCACTGCTAGAACCCCGCAGCAGAACGGGTTAGCAGAACGAAGAAACAGAACCTTAAAGGAAGCAGCGAGGTCCATGCTTGCTGATTCATGACTCAATGGAAAGTATTTGGGAGAAGCTATCATGACTGCTTGCTACACTCAGAACAGGAGTGCGGTTAATGGCAGATTCAACAAAACTCCTTATGAAGTGTATAATGGTCGTAAGCCTTCTATTAAACACTTCCGTGCTTTTGGTTCAACATGTTATATCCATAACAATGGGAAGTCTAAACTTAACACTTTTTCGCCCAAGTCTGATGAAGGTGTTTTCCTAGGATATGGACACCCATCTCACAAAGGTTATCGAGTGTTAAACAAGACTACTCGACTTGTGGAAATAACATGTAATGTTATTTGTGATGAGTCTACTTTAGTGCGCAGGGATAACAAAGAACAGAAGAATGACAATCATGAGACCAATGATATCTATGATCAATCTTTACAAAATTCTTTCGAAAATATGAGTATTGATCCGATTAGGTCTACGACTGATGTCAACCCAGAAACTTCGCACTCAGCAGGTGACCAGACTGCTGACCAGGCCAGTGATGCTACTGATCATGCTGAGGCCCCATCTTCTATCTATCTACATGAAAATTTAGATGTTACTGGAGCTCTTGATGATCAAGATGATGGAGAATCTACTGAAGATCTTAGTAAAGGAGTTGCTGAGATTCCAGTCCTGGAGGAACCTGTTGCTGAAATTCCACCTATTGTCGTACATGCCCATGCCAATCCTGTTCATGAAGATCCAGAAGCAGACGATGAAGAAGGAGTAACAAACGTTCCAGCTGCTGAACCCCAGGAGAATGCAGTAGAAGCGAATCAGAACAACAATCATCAAGAAGAAGCACCAGATGCTGAAACTCCAGCACGTGTCAGACCTACGTGGCTTCGTGCTCATCCCCCAGAAGGAATTCTTGGAAACATCAATGATCCATTGTTAACAAGACAAGGAAATGCAAATGCTATGCTGGCTTGCTACATCTCAAGTGAAGAACCTAAGAAAATTGAAGAAGCCTTATTAGATCCAGATTGGGTGAATGCCATGCAAGAGGAGCTTGCAGAATTCACACGAAACAATGTGTGGGAACTAGTTGACAGAACAGAGCACCAAAGTGTTATGGCACAAAGCGGGTGTTCAAAAATAAGAAAGATGAATTAGGATCTGTAGTCAGAAACAAGGCACGGCTTGTGGCCAAAGGATATAGACAATGTGAGGGCATAGATTATGATGAAACATTAGCCCCAGTAGCAAGACTTGAAGCAATTCGTCTATTTCTGGCATATGCTGCATACCATGGATTCGATGTGATGAAAATGGATGTGAAGAGTGCCTTCCTGAATGGTGAGCTCAAGGAGGAGGTTTATGTTGACCAACCACCAGGATTTGAGCAAGGAAATCAAGTATACAGGCTTAAAAAGGCATTGTATGGTCTAAAGCAAGCACCAAGAGCCTGATATGGAACTTTGTCTAAGTTTCTGTTGAATAATGGATTTTAGAAAGGGAGGATAGATCAAACTCTCTTTCGCATTAAAGATGGAAACAACATCTTGCTAGTTCAAATATATGTTGATGATATAATCTTTGGATCAAAGAATCAAGATCTATGTGATAGGTTCGCTGATCTCATGACTAGCCATTTCCAAATGAGCATGATGGGAAAAATGTCTTATTTCCTTGGATTGCAAGTTCAACAATCCAGAGAGGGGATTTTCATCCATCAGAAGAAGTATGCTCGTGACCTAATTGCTAAGTATTGTCCGGAGAAGACCAAGTGTCTGCGCATACCTATCAGCACAACATGCATTGCTGCTCTTGAGAAAGAAGGAGATGATGTGAATCCTACTCTTTACAGAGGAATTATAGGTTCACTACTATATCTCACCGCTAGCAGACCTGATATCTCATATGCCGTTGGTCTATGTGCTAGGCTCACTTTGATACTGCTAAGAGGATTGTTCGCTATTTGAAGTGCACAGAAGGTCTAGGAATTTGGTATCCTAGAGAAGATAGTCTTGCTCTGAGTGGATATTCGGATTCTGATTTTGGAGGATGCAAGATCGATAGGATAAGCACCAGTGGCACGTGTCAATTTCTGGGACACAAGCTCATTAGCTGGTTCAGCAAAAAGCAGCACTCTGTTGCTACCTCCACCACTGAAGCAGAATATGTGGCTGATGCTAGCTGCTGCTCGCAAATTCTCTGGATAAGGCAACAATTACAAGATTACGGGATCTCTCCCGAATGTGTGCCTATCTACTGCGACAACAACAGTGCCATGTGCATCACAAAGAATCATGTCCATCACTCTCGGACCAAACATATCGATATCCGTCACCACTTCATACGAGATCATCAGGAGAAGAAAGATATCGATGTTCGCTATATATGCACCGAAGATCAGATAGCGGATATATTCACAAAACCTCTTTCTGAAACCAGATTTAAAGAACACTGCTTAAAGCTAGGATTGATGGAATTAGAGGAAGACGTGGATGAATGAGTCCTAGCTCTCATTCTTTCTATCAGGATTTCTTGAAGTTTGTTTGATGATTAATTAAATTCTGGATGCTATTTTTCGGTTTGCTGAAGATATCATGAAATTGCTAAATTACGAGATGCTGAGCCTCGAACACTAGAAGTAAACTGGGATGCTGAAATGCGTCATGATTCAGTGAAAAATTTCAGCACACCAGCTTAGCAGACAGAGGTTTTGCTATTCGGTTATTTCTTATTCAACAAAAAGGTTCCCGAGAAGATACTCAGCAAATAAGAACGAAATTAGCATATTCGTCAATTCATTCAAAGGAAGAACAACATACTTCAAGAACTTCACAATACTACAAAAGGGAAAATCAGATACAACCAACCCTTACATCTGCTACAAAAGTCTAACAACATTTTTTCTGTCAACGTCAACAACAAAAGGAGGGTAGTCCAGAACATCCATCAACACGAGTTCAGAAAATGAGACCTCAAGGGATAGAAGTTAAAACCCATCACATGGATGCCTTCAGAGACTATGTGAGGGAACTTCTGCTCAAGTAACCAACTCAACTGCATGGCAGTTGGCAGAGGAAACTAAGGAAAGTGGTCGATGCAGTCCTTCACCCCATCAAAGAAGAACCCTGCCCAGTCGACGTTCTTCATCTCTGCATCAATGGCCATCATAGCCCTCCAGATCCTAGGATTAAACACATAGTTCTCAGCAGCAAATCCAAACATCACATTACTAACGAGGTCAAAGATAACTCTATACTCCTCTTTCAACTCCAGACATGATGGAGTTGGCGAAAAGTCATAGATATCCGACTGCCTCCATTTGTCCCAGAAGCCGAACTCTGGAGCAGTCATATGACGATTGACATCCATAATGCGAATTGGACCCCTTGGGAGACCAAACTTCTGAGAAAAGAGAGTTGGAGTCCAGCAAACCAACTGGTTCTCAAAGGAGCCCCAGATAGCATCGTCAGTGGCTTTGCATGAAATGATGAAACTCTGAAGAGCTCGTTTCTGAAAATGTGCAGGAATAGTCATCAAAAACTGGTCTAGACAACTCTCACGAAGAGCCCCCATGACATGGTTTGCAACGCGATAGTTCTCATCGTACTCATAGAACAACCCTGATTCGTGAAGAATCTGGTTGCGAGTGACGGTTAAGTCACTCGGAGCGATGGTAATTTGATGCATCATTGTGGAACAAGGAAGAAGAAAATGCTGTGCACAATGGTTTGAAGGAGATGGTGTTCAAGAAAACAAGTGGGATGTTATTTATAACAAGAGTGTGGCTCTCTCCACAGAGGGAACATTCTCCCAAAAGTGTCGTGTCAACTCAATTCAGAGGGCGGAAGTCGAGGAGTCTCGACAAAGGGGGAAACGCCACCTGTCCAAATAAATCTATTTCTAGCAAGTCGACCTACCTGAGTGATATGGCGACCTCTTCCATGAATGCTTGAAAAGACAACAAAGGACATCCCAAATCCACTGATTAAGGCAGAAATCCATCGTCTTAAATGAAAGCACTTGATGACCTTTTATGGAAAATTGTAGCTTACCTCAGAAACATGAGGATTGCTAAAGTATAAGATCCTTCAGCAACTCAACACTATCACAAGACAGGTTGCTGAGTATGCCTGCTAAGTCAAGGTGTCTGCTAAATCAGATCAGCAAACAAGGTTCGATCTACACTCAGATTGCTAGGACATTGAAGCAGGAACCTATGCTATTCCAACCAAGCATATCCGAGACAGAGCATTAAATGCGCGACAGTGGCTGCATCAAATCCGTAACCGCCACGTCGAAAGTGCTCAAGTACTCTCTCACACTATGAATGAGATGTTACACTTATTATCTGGATTTCTTGGATTTCGAGAAAGCATCACTAAGAATTCTGGAAGTTGAATACATCTGTTGAAGATTATTCATCATCACAATTTGCTAATGCAAAGGATGCTAAGCAGAAAATGATTGCTTATTTTCAGCAAACGACATATTGGAAAACAGAAACGTATAGTTGTGCATAATTCATACATCCTCTCATTTCATTCACTGAAAGATGTCATTACAAAGGAGGATGAGAAAATAGAAAAACAACAATTCTTGATATTCTAGGGAGAACGAGGCTTAAACAGGAAGAAGTCTGTATCAAAGAGGTTCGATCGTCCTTCTGCTATCCGAGGAAAGCTCTGCTCCAACAGCCAACTGAGCTGCATTCCATTCAGCAGAGGCACAGAAGGGTAATATTGGACACAATCTCGAATGTTGTTGAAGATGTATTTCGCCCAATCGACCTCGACCTCATCATCAATGGCCATCATGATCTGCCATGTTTCCTTTGAGAAGGAAGTGTCATCAAGGCCTTCTCCCATCAACATATTGTGAGCAATGCGGAAAAGCACCCAATAAGGAATCTGCAGATCGTATGCTGAAACAGAAAGGGAAAATTCTGACAACGGCGATCGTCTCCATTTCTGCCACGATGACCATTCAGGGGCTATTTCCGTCACGCGATAGTTGAACACTGACCCAGGACCTCAGGGGAGACTGAATCGACAAGAAAAGAAGTCTGGCGACCAACATACTAGTTTACCGTGGAAAGAACCATAGATAACTCCTCCCTCCACCGAACAGTCCTTGATAAACTCTCGAAGAATATCACCATGGAAACACCTTGGAGTGACCGTGACAAATTGAGTCAATCCACTTCAATTCAGTTTTGACATAACAGTCTCTGCCACAATATGATCGTTGTCATATAGGGAATACAATCCGGACTCATGAAGAATCTGGTTTCGGCGCAATTCCAGAGTTTGACCTGGGAAATCCATTCTCTTGAAGATTTTTTTTAGTACAAATAAAGGGAAGTTCAGATAAGGGCACTTGTGGTGATAAGGATCCTCACAAGAAGGCTATTTATAAAGGGAAAAGTCATAATTGCGGATATATTTACAAATTGCGGATATCTTTACAAAACCGCTTGCTGAATCTAGATTTAAGGAGTTATGCATAAAGTTGGGTCTTATGGAGTTAGACGAGACCTTGGATGAATGAAACTTCGTTTTATTCTTTCTGGATTTCTTGAAGACCTTGTCCTAGATATGTACACATATTATGAAGTCTGGATTCAATCTGCTGAATACTCTGTCTAAAATGCTGAATTAGTATTATTTAAAGTTCTATATCTACTGGAGAGCAAGTCAGCAGAGTACTCTCATTTTCAGCAGAGTACTCTCCTTATCTAGCAGAGTACTTATTTTCAGCAGTTATGCTAATGAGGATCGTTGCTATGTATGAGAAATGATTTACTAAGATAAGATTATCTGATTACTTTCATTCAAACTTTTTACATGGACAAAAGAAAGTACAGCCATACTTAGAAACTTGCGTTAATTTGCAATAGAGCGAAATGGATAAAAATCAGAGCTACGGAGAGAGGATGGCCCTTCTACTAGGACGGGGAAATCTTTCTCCAGCAATCAACTAAATTGCATTCCATTCAGCAGAGGAATGGAAGGATAGATTCGAGCGCAATCTCGTACGGTCTCGAATATGAAGCCCGCCCAATCAAGCTCGTTCTCCTCATCGTCCATGGCAAGCATAACTTACCAAGCCTCCTTAGTCAGAAGGAATTCATTTGAATCTTTGCCCAGAATCATGTGGTTGGCCACATGGAAGAGATCACGATATGGGGACTGAAGATCCATCGCCGCCGGAGTCGGAGAAAAGTTGTACATTGGAGAAAGATGCCATCTCTTCCATGTCGTCCACTCAGGGGCCACTGCTGAGTTTTGTAGTCAAGGACATGAAAGCGACCCCCTAGGGAGCCCAAAGTCCCTTGCAAAGGAGTCCGGCGACCAACGCACCACTGTATCCCGAAAGGAACCATATATGGCATTCTCCTCTGTCATGCAACCCTTGAGGAATGCACGAAGAAGGTCCTCGTGATAGTGTTGAGGAGCGATGGTTACATATTGCTTCAAACCGGTGTTGGTTATCTTCGATATCACCATATCTGCCATGAAGGGCGTATCGTCATAGTATGCCCGGAGGGCCACTTCATCCAAGATTTGATTCCTGGTAATATCAAGCATTCCTTTCAGAGATTCCATGGAAAATATCGAAGAGAAAAGTATCTGTTTTGATTTGGTTGTGATGTTGAAGATAATCACAAGTGTCCCTTTTTATAGAAAGAAACACACCTCTCACGATTTATGATTTCACTTTGGAAATCGAATCGTCGCCAGATAATGAAGGGTTACGATTGCATGGGGAGTCATATTACTTCAACAGTGACGGATGGAAATCAAATCAGCGCTTGGCTCTAGAAAATCTTCATCATTATTTTTGATTTTCTAACCCTCCACGCTGACAGTTGAAGAGCCAAAATGGAAGATTCTTTTATCGTCATTTATTCGAATTCATAGAGTCAGATACATTTCATCTCATTACATTCAAAGGGGGAAGGAAGAATGACGATCGATCGAGGCAAAATGGCATTCGAAATATCAAGAATTTCCTTTTCGATGATAAAAATCGAGTCTATGCTGAATTTTTTTGAATGCTGAAGACATCATTCAGAAGCAGGAGTTTGCTTCTTACGGAGAAATGCATTTAATGCGCGCAGACGGCGGCAGCAAATTAGATCATGCCACTTCTCCAGCACCCTTGCTTTTGGAGAACGTGTGATTTGACTAATTATTTCAACCGTAGATTGAAATTTGAAGGAAGCAACCCCCATCGTTGATTTTCTATTATGCTCCGAAAACCTCTACACTAAATGGATTTCAAATCCCTTCCTATCTAAAAACCCAAAAACCCTTCACTGTTCTATTTTGAAATCTCTTTCTCAAAAACCTCTCTGAAAAATTCCAAACCTCTCAATTCGCATCAATGGCGTCAAACTCGAACTCTCCAAAATCACAAAACTCAAACCCCGATCAGCCCGAACCACATCAAGCCTTAAATTTAGACGATTTCATTGCGTCATCCCCACTACAACCGCCCGCCTTTATTTATCCACAGACTGCCGACTCTCCTTTGCATGTTCGACATGCACCTGGGTTAACGGGAGTAGAAAAGCAATAAGATATTGACGAATCAATTCCCTACAGCAAACTTGTTATTTTGGCCCGGAAAAAGGAACTATCTGGCCACTCAAGGGAACAAAGGCGTCTGGCGCAAATCAGGAAGGACAGGATCCTTTACATGCCTCTCGCCACCAAACAGATTCCCAAGTGGATTATGGACCTACTCGATTCCGAGTTATTGGTAAAATATCTCTCCGCCGAACCTGTTCGTTTTCATCCTCATATGGTCTCAGAATTTTATGCTAGGGCAGTCATGAGCCCTGATAAAAAATCTTTCAAAACTAGCATATATGGAAATATTGTGGAAGTTAGTGCTGATTTGTTATCTAGGATGTTTGGGCTTCGGAATTATGGACCCAAAATTTCTCAATATAAGTTGAATGACCTTGTCGAAATGAAGAAATGTTGGAATCTTTGGAAGAAGCCAGGGGAGTTGAAAGATAAGAAGGGTCAGGCGGTTACATTCAAGATTGCTACTCCAATCAACACTCTGTCTGATGAGTATAAGTTACTGGCAGAGATAGTAATCAAAATGGTTCAATGCGATGCTGGTTCTTATTCCGAACTTTCTGCAAAGAAATACTCTGTTATGATGGCGTTGAATGACAACATCAAGGGAAATTGGGCTGAATTCTTCTTTGAGCGATGGGCTGAACATGCTCGAAAGAATGACCACATGGATATAGATGGAATGTTCTCTTCAAATGTGAGCTTTGGATTGAAAATCAGTAAGTACTTGGAGATATTGTTCACAAACACAAGAGTTGACAGAGGTGAAAGTCTACTTCCAACAGACTACATACCTGTAACGAGGAAAGAGCCTAAGCCCGTAAGCTTTCGAAATCCTAGGAAATTGACGGGAAAATCTAATGTGGATAAAGACAAACCCACATCTCCTGAAGAGCCGGATCCTGCTACCACTTCAAGTCGGGTCTTACAGCCTGCTATTCCCATGTCTGCTGAAGAGATTGTTGTATTGCAGACGAATGCTGAAACAGAGCACTGCTTCAAGAATCTCGAGGAGATTGAGAAATTAGGAAATTTACCGGTTGATCAGATCAACGATATAATGACTTCGAAGGAAGCAGAACAGTCTCCGATTATTCTTGGGGAAATGGCTTTACCAATTCAAACAAAGAAGAGAACCACAGATTCTTCTCCAGTGCCTAAAGCAAAGAAGAAGACCAGGAGAAAGTTGGAATTACTTACCGAAAAGGAAGAATTGGAGAAAGCAGAAGCAGAGAAGAAGGTTGCTGGAGCTGTTGAAAGAATTGTTGTTGATGTTCCAGCAGAGAAGGACTCTACTGAAGATGATACTGAGGAGACCGCTGAAATTGATCCAGATTACATCCCTAAATCTCTCAAAGATATAGAAGAGCGCACTCAGGAAACAAGGAAAATGAAGAGACAGCGCGAAGCTATTCTAAAGAAAAATGAGAAGAGAGATTATCAGAAATTCATTAGAAATCTAACATTCGAAGGAAGAGACAGAAACTTCGAACGAGTCAAATCTGTTGCTGAAGAGTTTATGGCTCAGAAGAGAGCTGCTAAACAGGCACAATTAGAAGAACAAGCTGCCAATAAAAAGAAAAGCACCAAAGAAGATGCTATATCTTCACAAGGTGGTATGTCAGATGAAGAGGCTAACAAAGAACACAGTGCTAGCAGAGGAGTCGAAGCTAGCAGAGCAGAAGAATCTAACATAGTTGATGAAGTATCAGGAGAGCACGTGGAACAATCAACATCAGTGGAGATTGTTGCTGAAGGAAATCCAATTCCAACAGAAAACGAGGAAACGACAATCATTTCAGCAGATACTACCATGAACTATGATGATGAAGATCCTGCTGAACTTCGTCAATTAGCAGAACAGCCGGTGCAAATAGTTCTAGCAGATCATCCGAAGGAAACACATCTTGATAATCCATCTGCTATGATTCTCTCACGTGCTAATCCAATAGAAGAGCAACCAGGTGCTGAGACACTCCAACAATCATCGCTCGTCGAAGAGAATGATTCTCTCCTCACTGAACCTGAATCATCCTGCATCTCTGAATCTGATTCTGATGGAGAAGCTGCGGAAATATACAATGCAAAATTCCTGAGGAAAGAATCTTCTGGATCAGATGCTCTTCTTCGAGTGCCTCTCAATGGATTACCAGGACTTCGCTATCGACTTCGAAGAATTGGCCAATGGTGTGCAAAGGTCTATCCTGAAGAATTGCCCAATTCTGACCTAGCACCTATGGCTGAGGAAATAGAGTCGTTTGTACAATCCGAAACAGAAAGAGCCATTGCCGACTTATTCCACAGTGAGTTGGACGAATCAACTCCAGAAGGACGCTTGTTAGCAGAAGAGTTTCGCCGATGGAAGAAGTGTGATTACATTATGCATTAACTCTGTTTTGAAGAAAAAGCATTGGTTTTTGCAGCCAAGGGATTAAACTTCTGAAGGCGTGAGGAACGTTGGTGCTTCGATTGGATTGATCAAGTTCCGGGGATGAAACAATTCTCAGATAAGCAAGTGATGTGCAGACTTCAAGCCATCACGAGAACACCGTTCTCTCACAAAGACTACCGGTTTACCCAAATCCACCTTCGTACCCGATGGATACTCTGATGCCAGAGTTGAATTGTCTAAGCGTCAGGCAAGAGCTGTTGTTGCTTACAGGAAACGTCAGATGGAATATGAAATTCAACAAGCAGAGATACTCAAGGCTCGAATAGCGGCACAGGCCACTGAGCGTGCTGCTCTGGAATTTGATTACAAAGATATGCAGTTGGCCAAATTCCTGAACATTGATATTCAGGAAATAATTCAGGAAGCTCAGGAAGCCGAGGCCCGAATCGCCCAAGAAACCGCACAAATTCTGGAGGCCGCTCGTCGAATAGTACATGAAGAAGCCTGTTATCAAGCACATGTTGATACGATTGCTATTCAAGTACTGCAATCACTTATTCCAACAAGTCGAGAACTCATTACGACTACTTCCTTCAATGCCACTCCAATAACCTCTCTGCAGATACCCTTTCCAATGAATGCCGATATGGCTGTCACCTTTAACTCTTATTTGCAAGTGTCCATTGATGGAAGAGTAGCAGAAGCAACTACTCACTTGAGAAGGGAAATTGATGAAGTACGGGGAGATGTATCTCATGTACGATCAGAGGTCGCTGAAACCAAATTGGCCGTCTCCGAGAATAAGACAAGTCTGGAGGTTGTTCAAAAGGATTTAGCCGAAACTAAGATGACCCTAACCGAAACTGTGGTGGCTTATGGTACCAACTTTTTGGCTGCAATCAAAGAGGGGGACGAAAGAAGAAAGGCTGACCAGGAGAGAAGAAGAAAAGATGATGAGGAGTTAGCCGCAAGGAAAGAGGAGTTAAGGAGGAAAGAAGAAGAAGCGAAGGAGAAATCAAGAAGGAAAGAGCAAGAAGCAAAATTAGAACTTCAAAGGAAGGAGCATGAACTTCAAATGCAGAAGATTGCAATGGAGCAGGAGAAGCTGGCTAAACAACTGGAGCGTGAGGCTGCTGAAAGAGAAACAGGAGCCAATCTTCTTGAGAACTTCATGAAGTTCACCATGGAGAGATTTGCTGATATCCAGAAGGGCAACTCATCGAATCCAGCAGACAGCGAGAAGGACAAGCCAGCACCCGGCTCATAAACGTCAAGGTCCAATCTTATCATTAGTCTTTGCTTTCTGAATCCAATTTGTACTTAAACTTGCTATATCATCTATAAAATTGGATCAGACTTAGACAAATTCTCCTTGTCCACCTCTGATTTTTACTGGTGTGCTCTAGTTGATTTACACTTCTGGTGTACTCAACAAATTTGCATGTGGATATGGAGATTATATTTTGATTGATGAATGCTTGCTGATTTTATGGGTGCTAGAATTTCTAGCATATTACCTTTGTGCAGCATTCCATTATGCTTAATCGAGAAATATTTCCCAGCACGTGTTGAGGGGGAATTATATTAAAATCATTTTTTTTGCTTGAACCTAGTTGGAAAAACTCTGTGTTAGATTGATAGAATAGCATAACTTTGTAAAACACAGACATTCTTCCACTTATGGTCAGCAAATGATAGTAAGCTTTGATCGCACCAAAAAGGGGGAAATTGTTGGGAAATTATTCCTAAAATCTCCCTTATGACCTATTTGTAAAAGGTTTTGTTGGATCAAACCTTATATAGTTGGTCGATCATTTGCCGAATTCTAGAAAGTCTAGCATACTCTGTAAAGTCCTGTATAGATTTTATATTGAGTTGTAATAGACTAGTGTGCTAAGAAGAATTCCTAGTAGATACGTAGCAGATGACGTCTGCTAAGAGTTGCTGAACAGCAGAATGCTAAGATATTAGCATTCATCAACAACTTACAACTGCTAGAGAAGCGAGCAAACGAAGGATTACTAGCAAACAGCAGAACGTTTGCTAGACAATACACAACACAGAATGCTAAGGCATTAGCATTCGACACCCTTCAGCGACAAACTAGAAGTCGCAAACAACAGAAGTCAAAGGATCGAAGACAGTAAAAGACTTTAGCAGATCCTAGCTTAGCAAAGCAAGAGGCTCAAAAGTTGAAGTTGGGCTGCAACTCTGACAGAAGTACACACAAAGGACGAGACTTTCCGGAAGTAGTTCGAAAAGTACAGTTCTACTCAAAAAGTGTTCAATCAAGACAAAATCCACTCTTGGACAAAGAAGTCGTTGTGTCTAACGGATATGGAGATTCAAGGTTTGAATCTCCACCTATAAAAGACAGGTTCAAGAATGAGATTGACTACTGCTTTTCTCACTTTAGACACTCACGAACACTCAAGCAAGAGATTCATTTGACAAAGTGAACAAACAAAAAGTAGTCAGTTGAGAGCCGTGTGAAAGTATATTTAAAAGCTCCCAACAATCAGAAGTGTCGCTCATTGATATACTGACACTCCATTGAAGATATTCTTGATCGCATTCAAGAATACCTCAATCATTGGGATTCTTTCTTTTCAGAAAGAATCTAACAGTCGAACACCTGAAAAGGTCAAGACTAAGACGGGCACTTAGCCGCATTCAAGAAAAATCAGGAAGTGACTATAAAACTTCCATATCAGGCAAGGCAGGAGTTTTGAAGGTGCGCCCTTGACCCAGCCAAACCTTATCGGAGAAGTTCAGATCAACGGAGGATAGCTGTCAAGTAGCCAGGCCGAAAGCTCACTGCCTACTTTACTGGAAAGGCGAATCCTTGTAATCTGTATACTTTTCTAGTAGAATTCTTAGCGTTTCGGCTAAGGAGTAGACGTAGATCGTTTTGATCGAACCACTATAAACCTTGTGTTCATTTACTGTTTTATTAATCACTGTTCAAAGTTGATTTAAAACCTAGCAACAGAGTTGCTAGTGTATATCTGAAAACATACTTAAATAATAACTTGAGCTTAGAAACATTCTGAAAACAACGTGAAGTGTAAGAGACGTTTATTTAATTCCGCTGCATCTCGTGTTAAGATATAATCACGACGACTCTGGTATTTAGGGACCAACAAGAATTGTGGTCATTTCTAATTCTGACTTGTCACTATTATCGACACCACCACCACCACCACGATACATATTTGAGAGATTGAAAGAGTATATATAATAAGAGAGGATTTTATAGAGAATTTGAAAGCTTCAAAGAGAGAAATTGAGATTAGAATACTTAGAATATCGCACAAATTGAGAGAGAAAGCTTGAGAGAGTTGAAATTGAGGTGTGAGAAATAAGTGAAGGATGGGGGTATATATAGAAAAAGTATGTGGGTTCTTAGGCCACCGAACTATTAGTTTTAGTTCAAAACCGCTGATTTGGGGTAATGTGACGATATTTCATTGGTCGATTTTAATTTTTGTTTTTAAATATAGCTGTTTGAAATTACGATTCGGAGCCGAAACCAGTGGTTTCAACGACTCCTTTTTTTAAAAAAAATTACTGTTATGGCATTTTGGAATTGGAACTGCCGATTCACAATGATAATATTTTTTTATTTTTTTTGCCGACAATTCAACGGTTCCAAACTATTTTTCATTTTTTGTCTTTTAAAAATACATTTTTAGCGGTTCAACGGTCTACAAGTACAGGTTCAAACAGCCCGTTTGGAGAAAGTTTTATTTTCACTTCGAACCCATTAGGATTTTTGTTAGAGAAATCATTCCTTACTTTTTTTGTTTTGGTGGGTCAAAGATTGTAAGCCATCTTAGTCAGTTTTTCAGAGTCTAGAGTTCTAAATTGTAATCCTTGTATAGGATCGATTGAGTTGTAATAGAACTTAGGCTGAAGACCGAGCAAAGGAGAATGCTCGAGAACTGACTACATGCACACTTGAAACTTGGTTTTCACCAAGTACAACCTTAACCTGAACTGAGTTGGAGCACTCAGTATAAAGTCTACCATACTGACCAGGAGAAGTCAGTATGAGGGCTTTTTCCCGTACTGACTAGGAGAAGTCAGTATGATGGTTTTCCATACTGATTTGGAGAAATCAGTATGAGGGCGTTTTCAATACTGACTGTCAGTATGAGTGTCTACCATACTGACCTTGGGAAGTCAGTATGAGGGCTAAGTTGTACTGACCTTGGAAAGTCAGTACAAGAGCCTCTACCTTTAAAGCTTGAGCTATTTGAAAGATGTCGAAGCTCAGTCAGACTTAGTCATTTATATATGCCCAAGTATAAGTCAGTACGAGGTTATTCAAACCTGGATTCCTCAAACTGAGAACTTAGTCTGACATAAAGTTAGTGTATGATACATTGAAGCAACAGAGCAGAATGCAAACCTAAGACATGGGCTACGATTTGGACAATATCTTTCACGTGTCTAACGTCTGGATTTATGTGTCTAGCGGGCATAAATTCAAAATGCTTAGAGAAAATCCTCTATAAAAAGGTCTGCACTTCAACCTTTAACGGTTAATCAACATACGAAGATTGAAAGAACTCTGAGCTAAAATCCTAAAGTCTTCGCATGACAAAGAGGATCTCTCTACTAAACTCTCTGAGTTTCTGTGTTTCCTTACACGAGACTTGGGTCTTCGACTCAAGTTATATACCGTGCAAACTTCTCCTAGCACGACACTGAAGCTCTTCTTTGGTGAATATATCTCTCTGAGATATATTCATAGCAGTCAGTTTCCTAGTCTGGGATTCTGATTTTCACGGGCGTATGCCAACTACCTAAGTTCTGGGAAGAACAGTAAACATCCAACCACCTGAGTTCTAGGAAGAACAGTAAACAAACAACCACCAGGAAGAAGGCTGCGGGGTGTCGTCCTCACTTCAACTTGAAGACTGAGTGTCCAAGGAGTTCCTAGGCGAGTGCCACAGCTGTCCGAAAGACGGAGGTGCCGACGGGCTGTGTCTAGATTGTAAGGAGACTTGTATTTACTTAGTGAATTATCCAGACTATGGGTGTGAAGAGTGGATGTAGGATATTGAGATCCGAACCACTATAAATCTTGTTTGTTGTTTACCGCTTTACTTTCATACTTGCTCTGTTTTTCTGTTTCACAAACTGACTTTTGAAACCTTCAATACTTGTTCAAGTATTGAAGAGTATATGCTGTGAAACTAACTTAACCATAACTGACCTAAGCTTAAGTCTTCTACACATTAAACTGACTATACGATGTTTATCCAAACCAGTGCAACTATCTTTTAATATTTCCGCTGCATAGACAAACCTTCCGCTACACAATTTAGCACTCTGATTTCGGGACAAACAAAACCATTGGTGGTGATTTCGATTTGGAACGGGCTGTTCAAGTTTGGGATGGGCATCTCTACATGAATTCACCCAAAATTTGCAAATTTTGAAATCGCCATATCAATGCTGTCACGCCCCGATTTAATAACATGGCATAATCAAAGAAAATGAGGCACATCGGGTACGAGACTTGCATTTGGGATATCAATCAATAAGAAGAGTTCAAGCGAATAATATAGAAATCATCACACTTATCCCAAGTTAAGCAAAAGATAATGAAGGGTGCCTCCTCAAGAAGGGATCGTAGCTTCTTGAGTAAACCAAATATCAGAGTGTTGACAAGTTTAATAATAACAAAAGCCTAACAAAATACATTGAATCTAGCAGCGGAAAGTTATCAAGGAAGTATGTATATGAAGATACACACTTCCGCATCTAACTATTACAAAAGATGAGTCTTCAGCTCCACTCCTCTGTTACCTCTACTCTGCTTCAAACCTTCTTTTAACCTGTGCATTTCAGAAATAATGCAAGGGGCTTAAGTACAAATTGTACTTAGTGAACACATGCCCGAAAACATACATATATAATTTTGTCATGCCTTTTTAAGGGTCACACATGGGGTTTTAACTTTGAAATCCTCCCATGGCACCAAAACATTTTATGCTTTTAAGCGCGCTTTCAACAGTTACACTATCTGCAAAAACATATGACTGGGAGGTGGCCGCCAACCACAGGCACAATGTTAGTCCATGTAGGGCGCGACCCCTTAACATGATAGCATCAAAGTGCACTAACCCGTGGCATCTTTTCATACCAACCGGGCACGATCGTTAGAGACTCGCAATACGCGTAGTCAACATTCACGTTCCCACGTGTAATGTTCTTCTCTGAGTGGGGTTCCCCCACAAAGAGGACAGATAGCAAAAACAAAATAGTAGGCAATGACAAAAGCAGTTAAAACAAATGTTTTTAATCCATGCTTGATTTCTTTGAAAAGAAAACATCATTTTTATTTTATTTTGGCCCCTTGGACTTCTCACGTTGAGCCATCGGATAAGGATATGAAAGAATGATCCAACAATTTGGTTTGACGAACAAGATAGTCAAACGTTATCTCAATAGTGATGGGTTTTGTATACTGAAAGCATTTATTATAATGAGTATACAACTGTTTATTTCTCCTATCTGTTAACAATCTTACATGTATGAACAATGGTATCCTCTTGTCTCACCGATAGGGACGATCATACGGTGTGTTGTAGATCGCAGAAGAAAATATGATCACTTGACCTAGTGAGACATAAACCTGATCACAGGCGAGACAACGTATGAGGATACGTCTGTCCGGATGGCTGCGGCATTGTCGGAATAAGTAGTCTGTCTTGGTTACTTGACATGCTGGTACGCAGAGGTGGCGTATTGATGGACCGCAGTGAGTTGTATTCGTCTATCTGACATCAACGAATAAAAGATCTCGTTATATTGATTGAGTCAAAACCCTAACAAAGGTTCAGGGGTTTGCACGGGTTGACTGTTGCTTTGACTTGCTGATAAGCTCATATTTATACTCACTTATCTATATTTTTCTCAGTTGTTTCAAGTGTTTTACATTATGTTTTTACTTATTTCTATGCATGAGTCTACTTTAGAGGGTGTTATGCCTTTGATGGGTGAATTT